>CAUYSK010084265.1:0-141563 GCA_963575035.1 Avahi laniger | reverse complement strand
TAGTCCCAGCTACTTGGGAGGCTGAGGCAGAAGGATCGCTTGAGCCCAGGAGTTTGAGGTTGCTGTGAGCTAGGCTGACACCACGGCACTCTAGCCTGGCCAACAGAGTGAGACTCTGTCTCAAAAAAAAAAAAAATTAATTCCTTACTTCACTTTTCCCTACCCCAACCCCACCAAAGGTGAATTAGTTGATCTCCATTGAATGAGGTTAAAACTGTCCATTTAGGTACAGAGAAATACTTATCAAGTATGATTTTAATTTCAGTATAACTGATATTGACCTCTACTGCTGATAACTAACCAGCTCTAATGGTAATTTCAAACTGCATGACTCTTAAGATTATTTCTAGCCCCAAACAGCAAAACCACATTTGCTACAAGAGCAATTAAAACGTGTCAGGTGTACATTCAATTATGGCATGATTTTTATTTTTATTTTTTTAAAAAAAGCAAAATAAGAATATGCAACAAGAATAATTTAACAGTCTTGAGAATATTCACTACCCAAATAAACGAGTGGATGAGGCAAGATAATGTACAATACAACAAAATGTGCTAAATTCAAGGTTTATCTGGAACATTAAAGAGAAGCAAACATATAAAAAGATAGGACATTTCATTTTTAATTAGTCAAAAATGAAAAAGGTTCTGGACAATGTTAAATTCCACTCACCATAATGCTATTACATTATGCTATACATTAAATATAATTACTATCTATACATATGCAAAAATATAAAGTTCTATTTCATACAATAAAACCTTTTATAGAAACCATTTTAAAATTAAGTAGAACTTCTCAGCATTAATATGTGAGGTATAAGTTCTTCTAAAGGTTCCTTTAAAGGTTTTCAAAGAAAATGCTAAATCTAAAAACACTGTCCTTTCTGTCAGTTCCCAAATTAAATCTACTTAGAACAAAAACAAAAATTGATAGCTCAGTCACATACTACTTAAATAATATTGTTCAGGCATCTCTAAAATCCTCCATTTTTTCAAGTATGGAAATAGAACTCAAATATTTCACAATACAGTACTAAACAGATGGAGTATTTAGAAAAGATTCTGTTGTCATATAGCACAATATCAACGTTTTATTTCTTCAATACGTTTTGAAATAAATATCATGTTTTTGTTGTTTTTCTTCTAAAAGGCCAAAATTATAATCTACATTAAGATAATCTGACTGTGGTAAGACTTAAGAGTGTAAAATACAACATCAATATTTTATCACAAAAGTAAAGCTGGTAACAAATTATAAAAGGGTCCGGTACTGTACTCAGACATACTCAGGGATTAAAGCTCATCATGATAGAAATAGTCATCATGGAGCTGTCTGCCATAATCTGTGGCTTCACTGGTAAGAAACAAGTCCTGATTTTCCAGAATCTCTTCTTCAGAGAGCCTTTTGTCACCATCCAAATCCATTTCATCAATTAGATGAAGAGCCTTTAAAACAAAATAAAAAGATGTCAAGTGTAATAAGCATTTTCAACAAGACGTTCACAATTTAATGTGACTTGACTTGTCAAAACCATCCAGGTGTGCAAGTACTATCATTGCCTAAGTATCTAAAAATATTACACATTGTTACTGGTTCTGTCTACTGCTCTTCTCATTAACTCCTTTCTTAATTTCTACTGGGTTCTGCCTCCTCTCTAGTCAAATCCATTCCAGGATATATTAAGGAAAAGTAAATTATTATAACCCACTTGGAGCCCCTATAATAAAAATTATTATTCTATTCATTGTACCATCAAATGAATACATGATACAATCTTAATTTCCTCATCTCCCTGACAACTAAAACAGTTCTTAAACTCAAAACATAGCAATGCATTAATCCTAAATAACTCCATTATTTCTTTCTTTGGCTTAAGATTTTGAGCTTCTTTTCCTATCAACAGCACCAAATTTCAGCGGGGGAGGGGGTTGGGAAGAAATAATCATTCTGTAACACTCACCTCTTCTTGTGCAATGCCCTGATTATTGGGTACTACCCAAGATAACAGCTCTTGGGGATCAAGTCTGCCATCGTTATCTTTGTCATAATCATTCACGAATCTGTCTTTCTCAACAAGTATCCATTCTGGATCTTCATTTGCAGCTTAATATAAAAAAACACAAATATACATACACAAGAATATCATATGTATCCAATAAGAAGTTTGGTATATCCCTAGAATAAAGGAAGTGAATTTAAAGTTTACTACAAAAAGGACGCCCAATGGAACAGAATTAATTAACTGAAAAGTCCTGAAAATAAGTACAAATATATAGTAATTTCAAAAGTGACACTTAAGTCTAAACAACTCATAGTTTTAAAATCACTGCATATTATCACAAACTAATAATTCTGTTAACTGTTGTTACTTGTTCTGATATCTAGTTTTCCCAAATGTAAGTTGGGTAATGTTTTTATGTACATCATGGGACTATAAAAATCGTCCTAGGCCGGGTACGGAGGCTCACACCTGTAATCCTAGCACTCTGGGAGGCCGAGGCAGGCGGATCGTTCTGAGCTCAGGAGTTCGAGACCAACCTGAGCAAGAGCGAGACCCCGTCTTTACGAAAAATAGAAAGAAATTAATTGGACAGCTAAAAATGTATATAGAAAAAATTAGCCGGGCATGGTGGCTCACGCCTGTAGTCCCAACTACTCGGGAGGCTGAGGCAGGAGGATTGCTTGAGCCCAGGAGTTTGAGGTTGCTGTGAGCTAGGCTGACGCCAGGGCACTCGCCCCAGGCAAGATAGTGAAACTCTTGTCTCAAAAAAAAAAAAAAAAATCGTCCTACATGTTCTCACAAAGTAAACTGATGTGTAATTTTAAAGTGACATTCACAATATGTAAAACTGGTGACCAATTTTAAAATGGCATTGTTTTAAGCAACAATTCTGAAAAAAAACCCCAGCTGCTTATAGAAAGGCAAACTCCTAATTTCAAATAGTTTTTCATCTTCTACAGTTTACACCAGTATAGTATTTTGTGTATTTTGTGTTCCTTTCTCTTTTACGATCTATATGTGAAGGTACAGCATTCTGTTTAAAAATATCAATCATTACTTCCTTCCTCATTTGAATTGATAATTACATTATATTTGTTTGAAAATGAAGAAAAATGTTTGAATCTAGACATGAAAGTGTAAGTGAACAAGACAGTGTTCTCAGGTAAGCTATAAATCCATTTGTTGAACTCATATTATAGTTAATTTAGCAGAACAAGGAGAAATCTCGCACAACTCTTCTTGCTACATTTTCCTGTCAATGAGAGCTCTCAGTGAGCAAGGCTGTCTTTCAATTGCTTTCTTCTTTAATTTCATTTTTTTCCTCCTTCCACATTCCCCCAGGTGACTTACTTGGATCCCGCCTGTAATCACCGAGAAATTCTTCCAAACTAACAAATCCATCGCCATTTTTGTCATGTTCTTCTAAAGCCTCCTGAATGACAAATTCCTATTGCATGTTCATTAAAAAAAAAAAAAAATTAGTCACAAAATTTGGAATCCCACCCCCATCTCATTCAATCTTACTACAGAACTTTTTTAGGAATAATCATTTCAGTAGTCCATACTTTCAGGACAATCTTTCTAAACACTGGAATTTAGAAGCAAGAATAAAACCCCAAGTATCATACTAAGTAGCTTTAAATTCAACATCCTTAAGCTTCTGGTTTGTGAACAACTCCACTTTCACTCTCCTAAACCATCGCAGCATTAAACTCATGCTCATATTTTCTGCACAAACCCCTCCCTCTTAAGAATGACATCTCTTACTACAACTCCATTTGCCCTCCAATCCATTAACAACCCCAAAAGAACACTTACCTTAGGTCGCTTTGCATAGAACTGTTGCCCTACCTCCAGATCTACAATGACAGCCCTCCAAAAAACCTCAACCTCCTTTGCTTTCCCTTCTACCAAACCTACCCCATCCATCCCAAACTGCCCCCAAATCTGTTCCTCACTCTTATCAAGGATTCTTACCAAACAGCCCATCCTTTTCCCTGCCCACAAGAGTAGATGCTTTCTAGCTTGATGACCTGTTGGGCTGCTTTGGTACTGCCCTCACTGCCTTCCTGTCTCCTCTTGTGCCACTTTCTTATGCCAATTCCTATCCTGTACATCAGACCTACATCACTTTCTCCTTCTTTCTTCCACAACCATAAAGTCTAAAAAGGAAGACAAAAGAACATAAACTTCATACTTATAAATTAATTTTTGCCATTTCAGTAGGCCCTCACCGCAGCTTAGAAGTCTGCCTCTGCCTCAGTTTCCTTAACATGCTCTCTACAGCTGCTTTTTGAAATCTCCACCTCTACTCTCTTTGAACCTCACTGCAACCCTCCCCAACACACTCTTGCAAAGACCCTCCTATGTTTCCAAACATAATACAAGTCTTCTGAAATGCTTCCTTGTTTGCCAGCACTGCACCCCCCACTCTTAGTTGCCTCGGTGTTCATGCCTATTCCTCTCGCCCTTCTCTCCAGTCTCAGGAGTTAAAGCTCTCTCTCCTCTAGAGCAAAGCCCTTAACTGTCTTCCTCCATCCCAAACTGTACCGCTTTCCCAGTGCTTTCTTTCACTCTTAGCTCCTGCCTCTGTCTAGCCTTCAATCTCTTCCCCTTCGGCTCTTCTTCTACTGCCTTGAAGCACATTCAAGTCCCCAGGACTTTGGGGCACTCTTCAACTACAATCTTGGTTCTTTCCTTCTTCCCTGCCTCCTGTAGGGTACACCTACTATTCTCATTTCCTCACTACCCACTGTCTCCCTCACAAGACCTTTCAGTTCAGATTCTAGCATCACAACTGTAATGAAAACATATTCTCAAAAGTCTCCGATTCTAGACAAATCCAGGGGCTTTATCTATATTGGTATGAAACAGCACTTAAATACAAGTATTTTTTAAAACAGAGCTAACATTTCTTCCGATTTTTTTTCTATTTTCTTCTCAAGTTGGTTTTTTAAATCAAATATTATAAATCTTATATACAGAAATTGGGATCCTAGTCTAGGGATCCAAAGATTAGTTTTAGAGGGAGTATCTGAGAATCCTCTAAATTTATAATTCAATATTTTATGTATAATTTTTCTGGGAAAGAGTCCATAGTTTCTATCGTATTCTTAAGGGAGTCTGTGATCCAATGAAAGTTAAGAACCATTGATCAAAATGATTATTCCTCCATTCAAATAATCTTCTTGGGAAACAACAGACTTATTTCAATAATGCTGCCATGATTAAATGAATTTTCAGAACTACGTAAGTGAAAATATCAAGTTAAATTCTGACTTTTGATCCACAGGAGAATCACTTAGATGATCTTGTACTCTTGCCTTTTCCTATAACAAATATATCCTTCAAAGGGAAAAAGAGATACACGAAAACAATTAAGGTAAATAGGAATTAAGGAAGCAGCTCTGAATGAGACATCACTTTACGGTCACACATCTTACACACTGCCATCAACTTGAACACAGCACAAAAAGCGCAATCAAGTAGAGCCATCCTGACATACCCATTCTGTCAAAGGCACTACCTTTACCATTGTTACACAAGCTCAAAACCTCAGGGTCATCTCCGATCCTTCTCTTTCCTTTCCTTAATATTTATTTAGTAAGTCAACATTCCTGTTTATGCTTTCTTCAAAATGTTGCTTAAATCTATTTCATTCCATTGCCATTTTGTACTCCAGGGCCATATCACATGATGCCTAAATTATTTCATTGCTTTTTCTGGTCATTCAATTGTTCTTCAGTCTTCAATTGTTCCCTATCCTCCAGAGAATCTAGATCTAGCATACTCTGTCTGCCATCCTAGGGCTCAATTAGCTTGTCCCAACTTAATTTTGGCACTAAATCATGCCCAGCACTGCTCTTAAACTAGGCCATGTATTTGTGCCAAGTGAGAAATAAGAAGCTTCACAATGGCAAGAGAATGGCAGTATCTTGCCACTGAGCTATGGAGAAAAACGTTTCTGCCTC
This sequence comes from Avahi laniger, assembly GCA_963575035.1. Taxonomy (NCBI): domain Eukaryota; kingdom Metazoa; phylum Chordata; class Mammalia; order Primates; family Indriidae; genus Avahi; species Avahi laniger. The sequence goes on along the minus strand of CAUYSK010084265.1, from coordinate 135,586 downwards.
CTTGTTATTCAAGGCAGCAAGTCCCAACCGTGACCCAATAAACAAAGAGCTACATCTTCCCTTCCTAAAATACCCAGGGAACCAAGCCACACAGCTGGAGGCTGATGCCATGCAATAGATCTCAATATAAATGTTTAGTCTCTTTTTTGCTGTTACATTAATCTCTGTTCCCCAGTGTGACTGTTTCTGCCCTGAAGAAGTTGCCAGATCATAGTAGGGACTCAATCAATGTTGAGTTAAACTTAGAATTCAACAAAAGTTTTGAAGAGTTGGTACTTCTTTTAAGTACTAAAGGGTAAGAGGACTCATTATGTCTAAATTTGCAAAAACATTAGTAGTTATTAGCAGCTGCATACCCCCACCACCTTATGAAAAGTGATCCAAACATGATGTGTTTTTCCAGACCAAAAGCTTTCACAAGCGAGACCATAAATTAAACAGATGTTCTAGTGTTACTAACATTGAAAAACCAGAGAAAGTCTGAAAGTTACAAAAGGGTAAGGCAGTAAAGGTAGTGCAGTTATGAGAGAAAATAGCCAGAGGAAGTTGTTCACATATAGCACAAAAATTAAAAAACTCAATCCTTCACCTTCTCCATCCCAATAAACAACCTTGCACCACCAGACACCCTCCTGACCATTCCTAATCTTAAGTGAGGATAATTTTGGATCCTTTTGAATCTTCCTGTCTCTTAAAATTCTGATTGTTATATAATTCATTTTAATGATTTAGCAAAAGATTTTGAAGGTTTGGTTACTCAATAATTCTCTTAAGATTTTCTTCCTTACCGTCATATAATAAACTTCTTCAGGATGCTCAAAAGCAATAAATTCTTCAAGATTTAAAGCAGGATCTGAATCTTGGTTAGCTTTTTCAAATCGCTTCTTGTCCTTTAAATGAAGCTTTGAAAATTAAAAAATTTTGAACATGTTTAAAGGTATCATTAATGTCACAATATCACTTAAAACACTTTGAAAAATACAAACTATGTGAATTTTAAAGTACATTCTCATACATTATCTCATTTATCTTCAAATCATCCCTTTGAAGGTAGGTTGAGCAAATAATAACAAACATTATCTTTGTATTATTTGGGGAGTACAGAGACACAAGCTCTAGAGTCATATAGACCCAGATCTGAATTCCAGCAATGCCACTTACTAGCTGTGGTACTCAGGGAAAACTGCTTAACCTCTCTGTTTTCCTCATTTATAAAACTGGGATAAAACAACTTCTATTAAAGCAACTGGGATGAGAATCCCTATCCCACAATTAATAAACATTAAGTATTTAACGAGTGATATATATTATCATTATTGATAAGAAAAACTGAGATTAAATGATTTGATTAAAAGTCAGAAATATAGCTAAAAAATAATACTGAATTTGGGTCCTCCCTGTTCTTTCTACAGTACTATTCAGTGTTCCTTAATAATTAATCTCAATACTTTTTTGAATGACCAAAAAGCAATAAATTCAGACCATGTATTAAATCTTGACAGGGCTTTTAAAATTCTAGCACTTTGGGAGGCTGAGGCATGAGGATTGCTGGAGCCCAGGAGTTTGAGGTTGCAGTGAGCTATGATGCCCACACTAGCCTGGGCAACAGAGTGAGATTCTGTCTTAAAAAAAAATATATGTTTCTGGTCTTCTCAATGACTTTTCAAAAGTACATTATCATGTTTCAGAAAAATAGTCCTCTTATGTTGAGAATCTCATACTATTAGTATATGTACCTAATATTTGGAAGCCTATTCTGAGGAGGCTCTTTATAGTGCTAATTCTGTATATTCAGACATAAACACATCAAAAGTTTAAATGGATCCCATTATAAGGCCAAATAAACACATCTCCTTTTCTACTTTCTCTCCCATCATCTTCTCCTTCTTTTTTTAAGTATGCTCAAGTAGTAAAATGATTCAGGAGCTATTAGGAACAAGACTGCTTTTGATAAATTTTTCAAAGGTAATTCTGTAACCAAGAGTCTTGGAAGCCAATAGTGCTATATTGCTAATCCTGCATAATTTCTATTTTTGAGAATTTCTGGGAATAGCTTTCCTTCCTATAAACTGATGTATATTAAATTGCACATTTTTTTAAAAGTACAATTTCAAATATTTTAGAAGCTTTTAATTTATGTGTTTCAATGTTGAATAGAAATGTTCTTTTCAGTTTCATAGGATAATAGAGGTTAGGTAACAGTCATTTACCTAAACACTAGTTCTTTTACAATTATTGATTTACAGTGGAGAAGCTCATCTCTTCCCCCAAAGAATTTGTCTTATAAACATCTAGACTTCACAAGCCAGTTATACTCACTCAATCATGACAGAAGAGAAAAAAAATAATAACTTATTTCCAAATAGCTGCTTTTAACTTAATGTTTCATAATTTTAAATAACTAGACCACATAATTTGCATTTTATGTTCAGGTTTAATCTGGGGGGAAAGCAGACAAGAATTTGAGGTACTTTATTGAGTCAATCAAGTTCTTTTTGAATAAACCACTGTTCAAAGTACCAAGTGCTTAGATTTCCTTATGAAAGAACCCTTCGATTTGGAGCAAAAAGGTCCATGTTTCAACAGAGGGAGCAAAATTTGGCCAAATTTGCCTACGGAAAGAAAGGATCTCTTTCAACAAGCTGAGATTTCTTAAAAAAAAAAAAAAAAGTTTTTTTCTGGTTCACATTTCATAGTTATTTGAAGAATACAATTTAATAGTAGCCATATTAAATTTTAAAAAGCCAAAAACAGAAAGCCTATTTTTTCAAAGTAGCAAATTCCTAAAAAATAACAAAAAAGATAATCACTTTCACAAAGCCTCAATACTCTCTGTTTCCTGCTGTATAAAAACCTTGTATTCTAATCAAGGGTGGAAAGTGTTACGCACAGTAATGAAAAGAAACTACCATAATCACTCATTTTTATATTGTGACAGAAACTTATGAGGAACAAAACTGCCATCTCTTGGTAGACTAACGATTTTACATGAGGAAATACATAATCTGTGATACTAGAACAAAAATCTAGGTCTCAAAAATTCTGATGCGCCACATGCAAGGTTGTATCTTACATAAATAAATACTGCTCGTACATGCACATTCAGCAGCTGACTTCGGAAGTTAAGAGCGCTTGAACTTTTGCCAGATAGGTCCCCAAACTTTAATTATCCTGCTTAAAAGTCCTGACTATAATTGTTCATCCTATCATAAAGAAATGCTTTTTCAGGGATTTCAAAACCTGAAAGGGTCAGGTTGTTTCTATTCTCTACGTGGAAACTTATTAAATATAAGATAAAATTCAGTTATCAGGTTGACTTCTGTTTTTTAACAGACCTCCACAGGAAAAATTTAACTTTATTTCGACACCCAATTACTTTTACGATTATTTTATTTATGGTATACTGTTTGGTCTGTAACTTTGAAACTGATTCATTTCTCATCCATTATTATTTTTTAAAAATTTTTATTTTTAATTATTTTGGATACACAATAGTTGTACAAATTTTGGGCATACATGTGCTATTTTGATACAAGCATACAATGTTTAATGACTGAATCAGGGTAACTGGGGTATCCATAACCTGAAACATTTATCATTTCTTTGCATTAGAACACTCCTATTACAACTACTCTTTATTTTTTATTTTGAAGAATAATGCACATTGTTTCTGGGTTCATCTTTACATTCCATACCAATTTTTAGGAGGTTATTTTCTTTTCTTTAGAGGTAAAGTCTCACTATGTTGCCCAGGCTGGCCTTGAACTTCTGGGCTTCGGGATCCTCCCACCTCAGCCTCCTGAGTAGCTGGGACTACAGGCCCACGCAGGAAGTTACTTTATCAAATTCTAAAAAAGTATGATTAGAATTTCACGAAGATAGAGACAAATTCCTAGATGATCAAAGAATAACCAAGAGGACTCCCATTGAAAAATGTTCATTTTGGGATCCATCAATTCCTTTAGGCTATTAAGATTCATCTAACTCATTCTTTTAAAAGTAGAGTCTTATAATCAACATGTACTAACCAGAGAACACAGAATTAGAACCAGACATCTTTTAAAAGAATTGTTCATAAATAGTTAATATTAATGAATCATATAACTCTTCAAAGTGAAGACTTTCTTCTCAACACCATCATCTATTATATCACCTCCTCCCAAGAATAGAGACTTCTTATTTTTTGATGAGATAGTAATTAAATCTTTTAAGTGATGGAAAAAAAACAAAAAACATAATGAGAATCTAATTCTAGTAAGAGTTTAAATGTATTTCACTTCTTTGTTGCTCCCTGGCAGGGAAGTCATTATCATACCATGGTTTGGCTTAAATGAAGAACTCTAGTGATGCTTTTAAGGTGAGTTAATTCCTATAGTAAATTGTTTAAAATTACCTTCAAAATACAAAAGTATTTGAAATAGCAACTTCTCAAGCTTATAGTCGTTTGTATTGATATACTTTTAGTTTAACAGACTTCACAGAGGTCTTGAAAAGCTCCTACTAATTCCTAAATAAAAACTCTTCCTCAGCTCTGCTTAATTAAGAGTATATATTTCAACAAATTAAAAACCACGGGACACAATTAAATAAAACTCACAGTGATACTAAATCTTCAAAAATGAGTTATTTTAAATAGTGTGTGGCCACTATGGAAAACAGTACTGTGGTTTCCCAATATATTAAAAATAGAATTATCACATGATCCAGCTATCCCACTTCTGGGTACATCCCCAAAAGAACTGAAAGCAGGATCTCAAAGAGATTTGCACACTGTGTTCGTAACAGCATTGTTCACAATAGCCAAAAGGCTGAAGCAACCCAGTATCTGTCAACAGAAGAATGAATAAACAAAATTTGTTATATACAGGTTGAGTATACCTTATCCTAAATGCTTGGGAGCAGAGTGTTTTAGACTTTAGATTTTTTTGAATCTTGGAATACTTTTATTGTAACTACTGGCTGAGTATCACTAATCCAAAAACCAAAATCCAAAATGCTCCAATGAGCACTTGCTTTGAGTGTCGTGTCAGTGCTCACGAAGTTTTGGATTTTGGTGCATTTTAGATTTTGGATTTTTGGATTATATGTACTCAACCAGTACATGTAATAGAATATTATTCAGCCTTGAAAAGACAGGAAATTCTGACACACGCTACAACACAGACAAACCTAAGGATACTATATTAAGCAAAATAAGCCAGTCACAAAAAGACAAATGCTGTATGATTCTACTTAGATGAGGTACCTAGAGTAGTCGAATTCATAGAGAATTCAGAAAGAAAAGTGGTTGCCTAAGGCTGGTAGGAGGAGGGGATGGGAGTTATTGTTTAATGAGTATGGATTTTCAGTTTTGCAAGATGAAAAGAGCTTGGGAGATGGATTGCACAACAGTGTGAATGTACTAAAAACTACTGAACTGTATACTTTAACATAGTTAAAATGGTAAATTTGTTATACAATCCTCCCTCAATATCCACGAGGACTGGTTCCAAGACCTCCTTTGAATATTAAGATCCAAGGATGCTGATATAAAATGGCATATAAACCTACGCACATTCCTCCCACATACGTTAAATCATCTCTAGATTACTTATAATACCAATTACAAATTAAATCCTAAGTAATTAGTTGTTACACTATACTATTTAAGGAATAATGAAAAAAGAATGTACATATTGAGTACAGATGCAATTTTTTTCTAAATATTTTTGATTCGAGCTTGGTTGAACACACAGATTTTGAGCCCACAGACACAGAGGGCTGACTGTATATATTTTACCACTATTAAAATTTTTAAAGTGAGTTATATAAAAGTATGTATTTAAAAACGGGAATGCGCCACTATAGCCTTTTTAGTAAATATTATATAAAACTATTCAATGATGTTAAAAATAAATTATTGAGATACATTTTCAAAATACATAAAAAAACAACTCTGAAAATAAGGACAAATAAATGATGCAGTTGAGAAAAACAGATGTAAGCATAATTTAGGCAATCCAGAATAAGAGTCCTAAATCTGGCTTAGAAAGGAAACCATCAAAGTGACCACTGAAGTGGAACAGATGATTGTCTAGAAAACAAGGCAATCCAGTCTATGACCTCAGGCCCTCTTGTGCTCATTCACGCGGGAGGGTAAAGTGAACGGATATGATCCAAAGGAACAGCTTGTGCACCTGCACTCACCTGCCTAAATGACTCCTCTTCTGCATCATCCAGAGCAGTATTCTCATCAAAGTCAATCACACGATCATACATCTGAATGTTGTATTCATCCCATGTCACGCTACCATCATTGTTTTTATCATATTCGACAAACTGTTGTTTCGCTTCTTGCATAGCATAATGCTTAAAAGACATCTGAATCCATGAACTGAGTTCACCTATGAGAATTTCCCACAACAAAATGAATGTGACAGTAATTCTTACATGTGAAAGAGTGAGGATTTCTAAACATTTTCTCAAAGAAGACAAAATCTTCAATGTTTGCAAATACTGAGTGACAACTGGCCTAGTAGTATTAACAGAAATAGGGGTAGGAAGTGGGAAGAGCTGTTTGGAGTCTAAGAATATTATAACATGTGGTCTAAATAGAATGTGAGCTCCATAAGTACAGAGAGTTTGGGTCTGTTTTGGTCACTGATGTACACCAAATGCCTACAAAGTACCTGGCTCCATAAGTATTTGTTGAATGAATTACCAATTGGCCAAAATAACATTTTACTTTTTTAACGTTATCTAAAACACTGCAGATAACTTTGGCTAACTACTACAAATCTCTCAGGACACACAAATATTTGAATAACTACCTATTTATTTAATTTTCTTTTAAAATAGCTTTTACGTGAGTTGAATCAAAACTATATTAAGAAAATAACAGATGGTAAGTGGATATGGTCTAAATTGTGAAAAGGTATTCAAGCTACTGAAGTTTGAGAAGTTATAGAATATTCCCTTTAAAAATGTCATAAAACGGCTGGGTGCGGTGGCTCACACCTGTAATGCTAGCACTCTGGGAGGCCGAGGCAGGTGGATAGCTATAGCTCAAAACAAAAAGCAAGAAAAACTATATGTGGGTCATAACTAAATATAAATTAATTCCTGGCCTGGCACGGTGGCTCATGCCTGTAATCCTAGCACTCTGGGAGGCTGAGGCAGGAGGATCGCTCGAGGTCAGGAGTTCGAGACCAGCCTGAGCAAGAGCGAGACCCCGTCTCTACTAAAAAATAGAAAGAAATGATCTGGACAACTAAAAAAAAATATATATAAAAATTTGCCAGGCATGGTGGCGCATGCCTGTAGTCCCAGCTACTCGGGAGGCTGAGGCAGAAGGATCGCTTGAGGCCAGGAGTTTGAGGTTGCTGTGAGCTAGGCTGACACCACGGCACTATAGCTCAGGCAACAGAGCAAGATTCTGTCTCAAAAAAAAAAAAGTCATAAAACATCTGGAGAAAATTTTAACAAAATTATGAGTAGCAATGTATGCCCTTCTTACAATAGCTATCTGTATAAACTTGATTCATGAAGACATGGGGAAAAAGTTTTTAAATCCCAAATGTCCACTTCTGGATCAACTTTATACACTTGGTTTAAATGTAATATACCATTTGGTTTAAAGAGTGGTATTCCTCTATTGGTTTAGGAGCAATCAAGTGAATAAAAAAGCAAAAACAGGGCAGAATAATAACTATCATGGTAACCACGTATTAATCAATTACTACATCATCAGGTCCTCCAAATACATTATCTCTAATCTTCAAAACAAGGCAATTATAACCATCACTATTTTACACTTGAGGAATTTAAAGTTCAGAAAGGTCCAAGGCTTCACAGCTAATAAGTAGAGTCCAGATTCAAACACATTAGGCTTCAAAGCCTAAACTCCTACTGAATTTTGCTATGTCTTAGGAAACTCTCAGCCCATTCCTCACCCTCAAAGTACAAATTACCAAAATACTCTTACAGGTCCTCAAGGAGAATGAGGGCTTCCTTAAGAACCACATATCTTTCTTCTGGTTCATTTAAAGAGATCATTGTGGCATAGTAGAAAACAAAATGGAACAGGGATCGGAAATGTGGGTTCACACTTCAGCTTTCCCATCAGGGAGTACTTTACCATCTCAAACTTTTTTCTCATCTGTAAAATAAAGATTTGGACTGATTTCTTCCTAACTTTAAATTTTTTAAAAAGCTTATTGTTAACTTTTTTTTTTAACTTGTCTAAGCCCTGACAAACAGGTACCAGATAGTCTTCCAAATCAACTTGTTCTGTATGTACTCTAGTATAACCAAAGATGGACTTATTTTTATGTTGGATAACTGGAATCCAAAGGTTTTATTGTCATTATTGTTTCAGTAGAAGAAAAAATCTTTAATATTCCTGAGGGTACCAATGTGAATACTTCATTGATAGCACATTTTAAACTTACCAGTTTGCGATTCTCTCCAACAACATCATTCCTTGGATGCTGAGCATTTAAATGTGAGTTATAGCAAAATAGCTAACTTATAGTCACAGTAATAACCTTCTGATTTTTTTTGAAGATCAACTTGGAACGTTGACAGGGTTCATCACTTGACTTAAACAACGGGGAGAGACAGTTGCACAGCAATTTATTTAGAACATACTTTTAATAGCCTGTGCATTTCATTTCTGACTGGAGAACCTACCTAAAACCACTCAGATGTTTTTTAAACTTAAGGATATTAAAAACTAAATTAAAAGCAGAATTCTAGTCCCGGCTTTGCCACTTGTTTGTAAAAGACACTTACCCCTGTAAGCTTCATTTCTTCATCTCTACAAAGAGGTGGGCAAGATTATGCTAAGGCTCCAACCAGCTCTAACATTTTGTTATAATGTTATAATAAATATGTTCCACATGCAATAGGTCTTTTTCTACCAGCTTATAGAAAGAAGCAAATTCTTCAAATTCTAACGAAGCAGAAATCAAAAGAGCAATAAATCATTTAATGCCTTCAGAAGGTTTGGAAACATATTTCTCTAAAATGAACCATACTGTTGACATTGACAAAAGACACATGAGGAAGAGGGTGTCTCAAGGTATGACTGCACATACCCTACAGGGTCAATGATGTTTATATATAACTGGAGAAAGCACTAAGTTTTACTTGGTATTCCATGTCTAAAGACTTCCAGGTATAAAATCTACTCTCCATGTCCTTTTTTCCCCTCGCAGTACTTACTAACCTGTTGGAACACTAGCAATCTACATTCAACAGAAACTCGTACTCAAAATGTTTGTTTCCTACAAAAGGATTTCTCCATTGTTAGCTGTGTAGGACAGTCCTTACTTTCGGTGAGAAAGCCATCTGAGTCCAAGTCAATTTTCTTTATGATCGACCGCAGTCTTTTTTCCTGTTCTTCGTGGCCGAGTTTAACATATTCATCAACTTCTTCCTTGGGGGGCAACGAAACACAGGAGAGTCAAGCATTACTATCAGTGGGGCAAAATGGTGGAGAAAAATAGGCTACCAGAAGCCTCCTTTGCCGAGAGGTTTTGGGGTGACCCACACCTGCCCTCCAGGCCCTACACACCCTCAAAGATCCCGCCCAGTGTCGGGAGAGTAGAAGGGACCCAGCTCTCGGCCGCGCTATATCCTCAGGTTTTACAGGCCCCGGGGTGCCCCAGAGAAGCGAGCACTGCCCCGCCTGGCCCCCATTGTCAGGCAGCCCCGGCCAGGCCTCGCCCGGTCGCCCCTTTTGTCCCGGACAAAGCCCGCGGCGTCGGCGGTGCAGGCCAGGCCCTCCCGGCCCCCAGCCTGGCCGTCTCACCTGGACGCCCAGCAGCGTGTCGCGGTCGTAGTCGCTGCGGTGCTCGCCCTGCGGGTAGTGCAGATCCTCGGCCTTACCGGCGCCGGCCGCCGCGGCGCACAGCAGCAGTAGCAGCCCCAGCGCCGCGGGCCCCGGGCCCAGCCGCATCGCTCCGGCCAGCCGAGGACACCGAGAGACGTGAGGGAGGCGGCCGGGGGCCCAGGCCGGTTATGGCGCTTCGAGGGCGACTACAGAGAGGCGGCGCGGCGTACGTGAGGTGGGGTAGACGGAACGCCGAGGCGATGGCGGAGGGGATGGCGGAGCGGATGGCGGATGGCGGATGGCGGAGGGGGCAACGGCGGCGGCAACAGAGGCTGCGGTTCCTGCGGCTGTAGGTCCAACCCTCCCAGCCGGAGACCCGGACCACTGCGGTGCGGAGGCGCGCCAGGCCTAGGCCTATATGGCTGCAGCAGAGGGGCGGAGCGCCATGTCGCGTCGCTGATTGGACAGCGCGGCGCTGGGGGCGGGCTGCCGCGATGTGGCGGTCCGCAGCAGGCCCCAGAGCTCCCGGAGGCAGGCCGGGGCCGCGGAGACGGGAGGGGCCGCGGAGAGGGGAGGACGCCCCTCGGCCCTGCTGAAGCCGGCACCCTCCGAAAAACACGCTTCCATTCCAGCCCCGGCCTGCCTCTTCCTGTCAGCCTTGTTCCTACCAGAAACTTCCTCACCACTCCCAATGTCCCTCCTGGCTTCCATCAACGAGAGAGGCTGGAAATTTCAATGAAAACAATACAATATCTAGAAAAATCTTTGCCTGAGGAACCAACTAACAGTATATACTTCCCAGTCTTCAGTGTATCTCTACTTCCTTATTTTTCCAGAGTAGGGCGTTCAAACCCAGGAAGGACAGCCATATGTTTGTATCTGATGCTCAATTTCGCGATTTACGAGTGATGTGACCTTAGCCAAGTTTCTCAGCCCCTTAAAACCTGTTGGCTCATTTATAAAATGGGCATAGTAATGAGACTACCTTAAAGCGTTGTTATGAGGATTAAATTAAATAACGTAATGCGTTTAGAGCAGTAGCTGGCTCATATGTCGAAGTGTTCAATAAATGCAAGCGTTCACCCAGGCAGGCAGAAAAGCAAAAGATGCTTGCGCAGAAGGAGTAGTTAGCAAGTACCTAGCGAAACCTTTATGGGTAGAATGCATACACACGTGGCTTCTGTGCCATGTCTATTCTCAGGTCTGTGTAATGTCTCCACCTCATCCTGAGCACATTAAACCCTAAGAAAATTGTAGGCTGCAGCTTGAACCCTTTTTTTAAATAAATTGCTCTACTTAGGATCACGACTTTCATACAGAAGAAAAGGCTTTCTGGTCCCCTTTAACTTTTCACATTCTCTATTTGGACTGGGAGCAAGAATCCTATTCCAAATTGAAAAACTGAGTGGGCACAAGTTGCACAAATTTTCTGGGTCAGGTTGGAATTTTATTGTTTGGTCAGGGACCATTAAAAGATTTACAGAACAAAGAATAAATTCAATCTTTTTTTGTGAGAGCAGGGGAGACAGAGTCTTGCTGTGTCGCCCTGCCTAGAGTGCAGTGGCATCATCATAGCTCACTGCAGCCTCAAACTCCTGGGGTTAAGAAAGCTTCCTGGCTCAGCCTCCCTAGTAGCTGGCTGCATGCTACCACATCCAACTAATATGTTCTATTTTTGGTAGAGACAGTCTGGCTCTTGCTCAGGCTGGTCTGGAACTACTGACATCAAGTGATTCTCCTGCCTCGGCCTCCCATAATGCTAGAATTACAGGCATTAGCCACTATGCCCAGCCTCAATCTTTCTAATGCTATAAAGATTAATGAAGAGCAAAGTTTTAAATTTCAGAGTGTAAATATAGTCAATAATTCAGAGTTGATTTCATTAAAACAAAGAAACTGAAAAGGAAGGAAAAGACTGGATCGTTTTAATTTTAACTTCAGTTCTGGGTTTTGAGGTATTCTAAGGAAGAAAAAAAGAGAAAAATGCCTCCATTTAATAGAACGAACTCAGCTTTGTACCTATTGTTCTCCAATAAGTAAAAGGTAAACTTTGACCAGCTTCTGATGTGACTCCAATTAAAAGGGTAGGATGCAAGGTAGTATGGAAGTTCTTCTAAACTCAGGGACTCCACAGATGGAGGTTTTGGGACGGAGGGAATCAAATGATATCCAAAGAAGCAATGAGGTAAACAGCATAAATGTCTGAGCATCAGAAGGCCTGGGTTCTGTCTTCCTTTGGTCCCTAAACAGGCTGTTTTCCCTTTATTTCATCTAAGGAAAAGGATTGGGTGAGCTCCGGGGAATCTTAATTTGAGATTTTTGGGCTCCTAAGTAGGTCCCTGCATGGGTTTCAGTGCTGTGTTAAGCCAAAACGCGTGGGCATATGTACGGTTCTGGGGAGGAGGTCTATAGCTTTGCTTTCGTCAGAGTTTCAAAAGGATCCACATGGCAGAAAAAGTTAAGAGCCCCTGAAGAAGGATTTAAGCATCTTTTCATCTCTTAAAATCCACAATTTTATTAGATAGGATTGTTTGGAAGCACATTACAGTAAAGACCTATGCTCAAGAGAGACATGACTGATCCAATGTCATTACTTGTAATTAATCCATTCTACTCAGGGAAAAATAAATATGGAAAGTAAGTAGCCTGTCAAAAAAAGCGTTATGAGAATCCAGGCTGGGCGTGGTGGCTCCCGCCTGTAATCCTAGCACTCAGGAGGCTGAGGTGGGAGGATCGCTTGAGGTCAGGAGTTTGAGACCAGCCTCAGCAAGAGTGAGACTCCATCTCTACTAACAATAGAAAGAAATTAGCCAGGCGACTAAAATAGAAAAAATTATCTGGGCCTGGATGCGCATGCCTGTAGTCCCAGCACCTTGAGGGGCTGAGGCAGGAGGATCGCTTGAGCCCAGGAGTTTGAGGTTGCTGTGAGCTAGGCTGATGCCACGGCACTCCAGCCTGGGCGACAGGGCGAGACTCTGTCTCAAAAAAAAAAAACAAAAAAACCCAGGAATTAATTTTCTTGATCTACAAAAGCCAATTGCATGTAGCAAATTTGGTTTTATTTACATTTTTATTGAGGTATAATTTATATACAGTAAAGTGCACAAATGTTAAATGTACAGTTCAGTAATTTTTTTAGAATTGTTTGTTGATATTACTACAAGGCTATGGGAGCCTTGAGGTCAGGAACTGTGTGATTTCTTCTAGTACCCCTATCAATACAAGGAATTTAATAAATTTTGTGGAATGAATGAATTCAGCTATACTGGCATTCTTCTAGAAGTATGTTTTATAGGTAGTAGAGTTAGCTTTGAAACTGTTTAAAGAAGGAATCTGTAGATTTCTTACTTTTTGAGTTCAGTAAGATGTGTGTGAATAGTGGCTTAAAGAACAAAGCAATACCCACCTAACACATGGTGTGGACACTTGGGTTACAGGCTGATTTCCACCGGAAGGAATGAGATTTGGCACAATAAACAACTTAAGTGGAAAAGCCAACAAACTCAATGAGTTTGCAGCTCTGCTCAGATGAAAAACACAAGACAAAGGAATAGACTATACAGCAGTGAATGGGAGAACAACTTAGACTGAATGATCATGCAATTAGGGGGATTTTGTTGGTTGTTAATCTTTTGTCAGTCTTTTGAGGGGAGAAGGAAATGTGAGAATTTCAGAGTTGTGGTGGAGTCTCAGAGGATGACAGAAAATATGGAGGCAGGTGGGTACATCACAATGCCTAGAAAATGTTTTCATTTCTAAGGAGTATCCAAAAGTAAGTAGTCATAAAATCTTAACAACTTATTAGAAATACTTCCAAGAAATTCAATGTAACTGTTTGTCACTCAATGAGATTTCCCTAAATTAAAGATGAATCTGTCGCAATGATCGAATGTAATGATAGCTCCATCCTCAAACAGAAACCATCCTCTACTTCCAGCAATTCGCATTTATGGCCCTTGGCCAGTTACACTTGTGTGTCTCTTGCCCTCAAGGGAGCCCAAGTAGACAGACAGAGTGCCTTCCCTGACTTGTTCCCTATACCCATAGGGTGACCATACCTCCTAGTTGACGTGGCATGATTATTAATCATGCTCCCTTCACACTTGAAAGTATCCCAGAATGGGGTGATAAGTTATATGGTCACCTTGTCTTTGAGCCCCACATTCAAACTGTCTAGCCCCCTCTCTGTACCCTTCCCCAAGCCCCAGGCTTTATTATGCCTCAGAACCCTTTCCCACACTCTTTTCACCAGGTTTTCAACAATAGATCCTTGAAGTCTTAGTCAAACACAATAGCAGTAAAAATAAAGAACACTAAGAAAGAGGGGTGATACTTAGCTAAAAGAAGGCAATGAAAGAAGGATAAAAAAGAAGAGAGGGACTGTGGCTTACGCAAGACTTTCTCACGAATGATGAAATCAATGTACTTTGGCATTACTAAACCAACTCTGAAGACAGTTTCATGAAAGGAAATACAAAATTGACGCAAGCAGAGCAACTTTGAAAGACAGCACTCCCTGAAGTTACAAGTTCTGCGGTGTTTGTAGGGAAAAAGAAAACAAAAAAACCCTCAGTCATTGCTTTGTAGTCACATCGTGCATTGCATGTTCAAGGATCCAACCAACAAAGAGAAAATGCAGTTGCTCCAATTGCAACTCCGTCACAAGATGGTGTTCAGGGACCTGTGAATGGTTTGGGCTTTGTTTTTTTGGATTCAAGATCAAACTCAGTTCTGTGAGTTTTTGAGGTTGGTTTAAAATAAACAAATAAAAAGATTTGTACTGCAATGTAGTGCAGAAACAAGGAGTTACACAAGTCATCATGCTTACTTGTTTATTTTAGGAAAATCAGTATATACAAACAAGCAAAAAGGAAAAAAAATCACAAACCTCATTCTCATAAATAACTGCTATTAACATTGGTGTTTAACACTACAGAGTTTTCCTGTGTATGGTATATGTACTTTCAAAGGTAGAGTCTTAGTCTATAACAAAATACCCGAGACTGGGTCATTTATAAAGATCAGAAATGTATTTTTTTACTGCTCTGGAGGCTGGGAAGTTCAAGATCAAAGCATGGGGCAGATTGGTGTCTGGCGAGGGCTGCTCTCTGCTTCCATGACGGCACCTTGTTGCTGCATTCTCTGGAAGGGAGGAACACTGTGTCCTCACATGGAAGAAGCAATGGAAGCCCTTCCATAAGGGCATCTCATCCCATTCAGGATAGCAGAGCGCTCATGACTCAATCACCTCCTAAAGTCCACACCTCTTAATATGGTGCATTAGAGATTGTTTCAACATGAATTTTTTTCAGTGTCCCGTTTTTATTGTTTTGCAGCACAATGCCCGAGATACAACATAATTGCAAATATTCGTCTGTGCAAAAGAGGAGCTAACACTTAAGTACAAATGGGAGACATGATTCTTTTGTTTTAAATACTTAAACACAACGCAGATCCTACGAGTATCTGGATTCTGAGTCTGAGTGGCCCACATGATGTCATGATTCCCTCCCCCAGTAATCAATATATGGAATCAGCTGCCAATGGTCATCACGATCACAATGAGCCCCTTTTCTAGAGCCTTCCCCAGCCCTCTACAGATAGGATATGGCCAGGACAGATGACTGGAATTTCTCCACAGTGGATGGTCTGTGACAGTTAAGTATTCTACATGACTCTCTGGTCCCACTCTCCTGTCAGGCGACAGATGCATTTAGACCATTTTCTTTAGCTGGTGGTACAGGACCAGCACCAAGGCCTCCTCCATCCCGCTGAGGACATTGGAACATGTGCCCTTGCAGAAAGCTTTGCCTTTGTCTTTGAAGATCTTCCTCCAACAATCGAGGGTGCCCTTGTACATGATGTCAGCTCCTGCGTCCTGAATGCATTATCATCTGCTGCTGCACAGTGTGGAAGGGGTAGGAGACCACGCCGGCCACAGCCATCACGGACTGGGCTATCACTCAGCTCCCCACCATGTGGGTGTCCGTGGGGCCAGGGAGCATGCCTTTATCTGTGGTGTACACGTCCAAGTGGGCTGCTGGGATGATAATGCCCTGCGCCCAGACGTCAAAGCCCTAATACGGGTCCTGAGTCCCACTGAACTTGGTGATCTTCACCAGGGAGTCTCCCATACAGCCCATGGGACTCCCACTCTGTGGCCCACTTCCCAAAGTCGGCGACCAAGTGGGTTCTGGTGAAATCCAGCAGGTGCAGGAAGCAGAGGGAGGTGGCCCCAGCTGCCACTCCTGAGGCCAGGTTGCCTGCAAAATACCTCCAGAACTGTGTGCTTGTCCACCCCCGCCCCCGCCCCCCACAAGACCATCTTGTACTTGTCCTTGAAGGTGAAGTTGAAGGCTTGCGTGGAGAAGTAGCGGATGACGTTGGCTAAATTGTCCCTCCTTGCCTTGTTCCGCTTGTGGGCAGCAATATGCTTGCTGCCAAGTTGCATCTCTGGCAGCATCATGACCCGCTAGATCCGGGCCACAGCCGTCTTGGAGATCGCCACAGCGCTGTCACTGGCCAGGAAGTCCTTGGCGAAGGAGATGGCCTGTTCCTTCACGGTGGAGGAGAGTGGGTGTGGAGAGCAGAGGAGGGGCCACCGCTGGCTCAGCCCAGCCGCCGGGATCCAAAGGCCGAACAGGAATTTTGGAGGAGATAAAAGCATTCGAGCCATAGCAGACACACATGCCTAGCAGAGGGTCCTGCTCTTTTTGTCCTGCCCTGAGCCTGCCACATCGTCAGTGGTTTCCAGGGGCAGAGCCCCCTTTTCAGCGCTTCACTTCCTGTGCTCTGGTCCCGCTGACCGCCAGAGTCGAGGTGCCTGTCTCCAAACTCCTTCCCCGCGGTCGCGGTTGTGGTCGCTGGAAGTGACCACTCAGACCCTCCTCCACTCAGTGTGGTCCCAGCACAGAGCACCCAAGAATTCAAAATGTTTCCGGTATCGTCTCCTCTCCGCAGAGCCTGTCGTCCTGTGCCACGACTTTGCACCGACTGCAGGCGTGTCCCCTGTCTGAGTGGATGTGGAGGTCTGCGGGGAGCCGGGCATCCTCCTGTGGGTGGGATGGTACTAAGCGGGCTGACAGGTGGGGCGTGGCGCTCTGCTCCCTATTGCATCTGGCACTCTCCAATCTTTGCAAAGGTATCTCCCTTTCACCATTTTTTTTCCTGCGCTGCGTGTCCCACGCTGTTTCTTTGCAGATTCTCAACACTGTTCTTGGCGGGGAGTGATCCACTCGTGTGTAGCTTTCCAAATTCCTCACCTCCTTCTCTGGAAGCAGTGAGCCAGGAGGCCACCGCTAATCCACCATTTTTTCCTCCTCCTCGATGTCATGTTTTTTGAAGACATTACACCAAGTAAAATAAGTCAGACACAAAAAGACAAACATTGCATGGGTTCACTTATATGAACTACCTAGAACAGTCAAATTGATAGAAAAAGAAAGTAAAAATAAAGAATAAAGGTAGAATAGGGCTGGGGGAGGGGAGCAGGTAGTTATTATTTCATGGGTACAGAGTTTCTGTTTGGAATGATGAAAAGTTTTGGAAATGGACAGCGGTAATGTAGCATAACAATGTGGATGTGCTTAATGATACCAAATCACACAATTAAAAATGGTTAAAATGGTAAATTTTATGTTCTATGTATTTTACCACAATAATAAAAATAAATTAAATGTTTATTAAATTTAAAAATTGTGAATTTTATGGTCTGTGAACTATATCTCACCAAAAAAAATATTTTTGTGCGGCTGGGTCTTGGTTTCTTGCCTGGGCTAGAGTACAGATCAGAGTTCACTCTTCCCTCAAACTCCTGGGTTCAAGCAATCCTACCTTGGCCTCCCAAACTGCTAGGATTAGAGTTATATTATAAGCCACTGTGCCTGGCCAAAAATAATATTTTTTTAAAACTCAATGGATCATAGTGGATGACAGTGGACTCCTGCAAACTTAATCAAATAGTAGCCCCAATTGTAGATAATGTGCTAGATCTGCAATCTTTACTAGGACAAATTAATATGGCTGCTGGTATATGATATGAAGATATTGATTTGGTTAGTGCATTATTTTAACTACCCATCAGGAATTAGAACCAGAAGCAGTTTGCTTTCACATAGAGAGGATGACAGTACACACTCACAGTCTTGCCCTAATCCAAAGGGACCCAAGTCATATGGACATTCCATGGATCATCACATCAAACTACTATACTGATGAGATAGTGTTAACCACACCTGATGATAAGAAATGGCATCTACTTTTGATATCTTGGGAGGACAATGCAGTCCAGAGTATGGAAGATAAATCCTACAAAAATATAGGAGCCATGAAGTTTTTAGGAGTCTAGTGGCTTTGGGCATGTCAGGCAGTCCATCCAAGGTAAAAGATAGGTAAAAGATAAGTTATCGTATCTTGTACCGTGTACCACTAAGACAGATACACAGATAAAGAAAGAATAAACACAAACACAATTGTTGGTAGGCCTTTTCAGGTTTCGGAGGCAGCATATTCTACACTTGGGAATACTGCTCCAACACATTTATCAGAAGATGCAGAAAGCTATTAGTTTTGAGTGGGGTCTAAAACCAGAAAGGGTTCTATAGCAGATTTGCCCATGGTACAAACAGTCCTGCAATTAGGAACATATGTCCTGGAAGATCCTACAGTATTAGAGTTATTTATAATAGAAAAAATGCCATCTGGAATATCTGGTAAGTCCCAGTAAGAGAGTCACAGCACACACCACTTGGGTTGTACAGCAAGGTCATGACGTCTGTAGCAGAAAACTCTATACCATTTGAAAAGCATCTCCTGACATGCTATTTTGCCTTGGTAAAGAATTTTGTGAGGATGGATTTCTACCCTTCCTTATCTTTAAACCAACAGTCATTGTACGGTGCTGTGTTTCCAGCCAGTACCAAAAATGGGCCTGAGAACCAGAGAGTGGAAGTGGAAGTGGCTCCACTCACTATCACTCTCGGAAACCCAGAGTTTGTTCTTCCTGTTCTCTGCCAAAGGAAAATGCAGCCCAGAAATGGGAGAGTGTGAATGTCCCGGGAATTGGAGTTGGTGGGTATATGCTTTGCTTTCCCATCCTCCCAAAGGATAGTTCTAAAGCTCGTTTCACACTGTTTTTCAGAGGGTTCTCAGCGAGATTGAGCTTCAGTTGCCCACAGTGGTCACCTGCTCACCATGACACACCATATTGGCTCTTCTCCCTTCTCTGATTCACTTTCCTCTTTTCTCACTTGTGCTTACTGGGCTCACCTCTCAGATAAGCTATCTGCACCCAAGACCTTGTCTTAGGACAAGAACCCAAACTAAGACAGGAATAGAGAGATCTGTAAACCAGAAGAGTCTAAACGTGTGGAGAAAGGAAACTCAATTTTGTCAGTGGGTCATTAGGTGTAACAGTTTCTAGAACCTGGTTATTTTGGCTGTAGGAGAAACGGCACCACCTGTCGGTCAGTGGTTGAAAGCACACACTCCATCCTATAGGACAGCACTTCATCTCACAGGGTGCTTGTCTCACAGGTGGTGCTTTAATCATGGCTTCAGTAGGCCACTCCGCCAATCTGTCAGGACACCTGTTCTCAGATGGTGTGGTATGTGACACGTTTAGTGAATTCCAAAGCATGTGCCCACCATTTCTCTTGCTTTCAAATGAGATCCTTGGCGACAAGCAACCTCGTATGCAATATCATGATAATGAATCAGCATCATGACATTCCATAAATCCACAGGTGTTGATACTGGCAGAACCATTTTGGATAGGGAAAGGGAAAAAAAAGTGTCTATTCCAGTGAATACAAATCTCTGCCCCTCCATGATGGAAGAGGTCCAACATAAACAACAAGTCCCCAGAGTTCCAAGGGATGGTACCATGTCAGCAGCTCAGTGTTGTCCTCCATTGTTGGCAGGCTGGGCTTTCTACCTTGGAGAAGGAATCCATGTTGTTGGTCCTGTGGATAGCCTTGTCCCTGTTGCCATGGTTGGCAATACATGGGTCCATTGGACAAGGACTGTCCTTGCTGAATAAAGAAGCTGATCAGCATCCATAGAGTGGACATTGTCTGCACTGACTCTTCTTGTCCACCTTACTATTGAGAGCTTCCTACTCAGGGATACCCTTTGGCAAGCATTCACATGGGTCACAAAACCCTCATACTATTCATCAGTTTTGAGAGGTCCATCCATATACTTATTCCTCAGATTTCCTCATTACCAATATTGTAATATTATTCTTTCCAAGTCTCTGAGCAATAGGTAAAACCATTAGCCACTGCCCATGAGCCACAGTAGATCTGGACCTCAGGCAATATCTCCTTGTATGACGTATGCTCAAAATTTTCCCCACTGGGAGGATTGCCTTTCACCATGTTCCTTTGGAGCCACTTCTAAATAGAACGGTAATATTTCAGCAGTTCACTTCCAGCCTATGCCAACATATTGTGCAGACCCATCTTTTATTGCTGTTTTTTTTTTTTTTGAGATGGTTCTCACTCTGTTGCCCAGGCTAGAGTGTAGTGGCATCATTATAGCTCACTGCAACCTCAAACTCCTGGGCTGAAGCGATCCTCTTGCCTCGGCCTCTTGAGTAGATGGGACTATAGGCATGCGTCACCATGCCTGGCTAATTTTTCTATTTTTTGTAGAGACGGGATCTCACTCTTGTTCAGGCTGGTCTAGAACTCCAAGCCTCAAAAGATTCTCCTGCCTTGGCCTCCCAAAGTGCTAGGATTATAGGTGTGAGCCACTGGGCCTGGCTAAGACCCATCTTTAAACCAGGCATAAGTTTTTTTTCCTCTAACAAGTGGTTACAGGGAATTCCTTATGAGGCCCTAGATTCTGAGCCACCTGCCTATGGAACTTACTGTGTCCTCTTGACCTGTTCAAGCCCGACCTTGTATTATGGCAGTTCACAATGGGCAGGTCAGAGCATATCAATCTTGATATTATCAAGGCACAGCCCATACTAGAATCCAGCGCTTTTTCAGCAGAAGAGAGCACGGCACTGTGCCAAAACCCTGGAATTTTGTGCTTGATTTCTATTGGAGTTTGCCAAAGGATCCATACAGCATCCTTATTTGCCACAGAGACTTCGGATCATCTGGATTTTTAGGCTTCAGTGACAAGAGAGCTTGCACAGCATCCCGGACCTGCCGCAGAGCCTTTTCATTTTCTGGGAACACAGGTTTTTCAGTAAATTGGTCAGAGAAATATACCCAAGTGGGTGGGTGTATATATGTGCTTCTTTCTTAGTGTTAGGATGTACAAGGTGCAGAAACTTGCCTTTCACTATAAGTTATAACAGGAATTTTCGACCTCAATCTTGACATTATGGGCTTGATAATTTTCGGTTGTGGGGAGCTGTCCTGTGCATTGCAGGATGTCTATCCTAGCATTCTTGGCCTCTACCTGTTAGATGCCAGTAGCCACTAACTTGCTCACCCCCAGGCGTGATGACCAAAAATGTTTCTATACACTGCTTGCCAAATGTCCCCTAAAGGACAAAATTGCTTTTGGTTGAGAAGCACTGCTATCCAGGGATATGTCAACATTCCTCTCATTGAATTTTTTTGTCTCTGGCAGGTGTGTGCCTTACCTAAGCTATTTGGAATATTTGCTACTTCCTGTTCACCAAACCAATTAGCGTGATATTATTAATGTAGTAGATTAGAGTGATGTTTTATGGGATGTCCAGAGGATTAGGACCCTGTGGACTGTACGATGACAGAGTTTAAGAGTAGACATGGCCCTGAAGTAAGACTGTTAAGGTGTATCGCTGTTCCTGACAAGTAAAAATTTGCTGCTTCTGATTTTCCTTGCTAATCGATATGAGGGGAAAATGATTTTCTAGATCAATAGCTGCATACCAGATGGCAGGACTATGTTGATCTGCTGCAGCAAAGATACCATATCTGGATTAGAAATTGCAAGTGGATCAGAAACTGCGTATCTGTCTAGTTTTGCAACTGGCCAAACACAGGAATTAGCAGAGGTACATCTGTCAAATCTTTGAGGGTAGCGCTAATTAATCTCTGCCATTCCCACAGGCATGTGGTATTGTTTTTATCTTATGATTTTTTTTTTTTTTTGAGACTCACTCTGTTGCCCAGGCTAAAGTACTGTGGCATCATCATAGCTCACAGCAACCTCAAACTCCTGGGCTCAGTGATCCTCCTGCCTCCTCTGAGTAGCTGGGACTAGAGGTGCGTGCCACCACGTCCAGCTGATTTTTCTATTTTTAGTAGAGACGGGGTCTTGCTCTTGCTTAGGCTGGTCTTGAACTCCTGAGCTCAAGCAATCCTCCCACCTTGGCCTCCCAAAGTGTTAGGATTACAGGCGTGAGCCACCACACCCAGCCTGGCTTATGATTTTGTTAGAGAAGGGAAGTTCCAGGGACTTCTGCTTGGTTCTACCTATCATAAGAGTCCTCTCTCCATGGGTCAGGGAGCTAGTACAGGGATTTTGTCAGTTGACAAGCATGTCTAGTCCAAATATGCATTTAGGGCCCAGGGAAATAAACTTGGAATGGGTCTATAGAACCCATTAAACCTTTTGTGTGATGGACTTGGATAAAAATTTCATTTATTACCTGACCACCCAAAGCACTCAATCTATCCAGGGGTTCCTAAGGATTAGCATTAACTCAGAGCAGTACGTAATAATCCCCTTAAAAGTTTAAATGTCCTTTTCCTCAGTCACAGTCATCCTGCTAATAGCCACGGTTCCTGTAGGGAAAGATTTGGAGTATATAGTTGTGACAATATTTCAGTGTCCTTCCTCAAGAGGACCCAACTTCTGCTTCAATTCTGGACCCTGCGTATATGAAACAATTTAAGTCTGGGAACTAAATGAGAGTCTATGACTTCCTTTTGTGTTGCACATCTATCTCATTCCTAGGGACCCTGTTATCATTTAGCACCCCCACAGGTCCCTGAGGGTCAAAACATTCTGATTGTCTGCTGCCCACTATGGTAATTGTGCCATTTTGTCTCTGATGATGAAGTATTGACACATGGCCTTTGACACTCTACCAATATTCCCACTGAAATCAAAAACCCTCCCAATCATCCTTGGTCTAGAGAGGACAGTCACTACAGAACTTCAGAGGATGCCTATGCCTCTCTCACTAATGTTTTCTTAATGTCCTAGCACCCTCTGTGCCCTTCCAGGAAACACAGTCAGCAGGTGAGCACAATTCCTGCCACATACTAAATGCTCAATAAAATTTAACTACTTCTATCTTTTATTATAGCATAATTACTCAAAGAGGGGCTCTGGAGTCAAACAGATCTAGGTTCAAATTCTGGCTCTACCTCTTGCTAGCTCCAAGAAAAATAAATCTAGGGCCTTTGTTGATTTGTAAAATGGGATATATTACCTAATTCTCAGGGTTGTTGCCAGATAAAATGAAATTGTGTGTGTGTGTGTGTGTGTGTGTGTGTGTGTGTGTCTAGAGAGAGAGAGAGGAAGAAGTGAATTCCAGGACTTGAATATATTTTATTTTGTTTGGAGCACAGGGTGGTTGAGGGAATAGTCTAGAAATGAGGCTGTATAGGTCAATAAACCTGACCTTCAGGGTCTTGTAGGCCATATCAAGAAACTTGGAGGAATGGTGGAGCCAGTCCAATAGCCCATAGGATGAGAGTGTCCTGTAGGACAGGCTAGGTTATGCGGCAGTAACAAATGTCCCCAAGCATCTGAGTGGCTTACCAAAACAGCTTCTCTCTGAAACAAATTGCTTGTGGTAGACAGAAAAGAGAAATGTTGAACCCACAAGCTGACTCTTAAAGCTTCTGCTTGGAATTGACATTCCTGCTTACATTTTATTGGCCAAAGCAAGTCACATGGTCAAGTCTGTCATCAGTAGGGCCAAGGAAAGTACATCATGGAGGGGCACCAGAATATCTGGCAGATCAATAAGATGAACAGATTCTGTGGCAAAATAAAATGAGTGGTAACTCAACTAAAAAATGGGGAAAGGATTTGAATAGACATTTCTCTGAGACAATACAACAATAGCCAATAAGCACGTGAAAATGCACTATCAGGGAAGTGCAAATCAAAACTACAATAAGATACCACTTCACACCTGGTAAGATAATAAATAATAAAAAAGGCAGAGAATAACAAATGTTGGGTGTGGAAAAACTGGGATCTCGTATATTGCTGGTGGGAATGTATAATGGTGCAGCTGGTTTGGTAAATCACCTGACAGTTTCTGAAAAAGTTAAATACATAGTTACCATATAGCCTAGCAATTCCACTTCCAGATATATACCCAAGAGAAATGAAAACATATGTCCCCACAAAAACTTATAAGCAGCATTATTCATAATAGTCAAAAAGTGTAAATAACCTAAATGTGCTTCAAAACATGAATGAATAAATAAAAGGTGGCACATTGTCCAAACAATGGAATATTATTCAGCCATAAAAAGGTATGAAATATCAATATGTGCTACAATATAGCTTCACCTTGAAAATATTATGCAAAGTGAAAGAAGCCAGTTACAAAATACTACATTTCATGATTCCCTTTATATGAATTGTCCAGAATAGGCAAATCTATGCATATGGAAAGTAGATTAGTGGTTGCCTGTGGTTGTGGGGCTGAGGGAAATATGGGAGAATAACTGTAAGTGAGTACACAGAATTTCTTTTTGTGGTGATGAAAATATTTTAAAATCGATCGCAGTCAGGGTTGTGCAACTCCATGAACATACTAAAAATCATTGAGTCTTACATTTTAAGTGAGTGAATTGTATGGTATGTAAATTATATCTTAATAAAACTGTTATACATGTATATAAGAAAGATGAATGGTTTTTATTTATGTCATTGATTTTGAGAGATTCCAGTGGAGATGACCAGTAGGTAGTTAACCATGTGGATCTGGATCTCTGGAGCAGAAAATCAGGGTTGGAGATACATATGGGGAAATCAAAAGCATAATGATGTTAAGTTATACAAAAGGCAGCAATCACATATGGAGAGTATGTCCAGCGGAAAAGGAAAAAGAGTGAGGGCTTTCACCTATCCCTGCAGGATACTAGCAACTAAGGGATGGGAGAAATAATAAGAGAGGTCAAAAGAGACAGAGAAGGAGTCATTAGAGATGGAGAAGTGAGATCAAGAGAGGAAAAATGAAAGGCAAGGAAAGAGTTTCCAGAAGGAAAGAGTTCCATGCAGAGATACTGAGTTATGTCATGATGATAATGCCCACAGGATCTGCAATAGAGAAACCTCTACTGACTTTGGAAAGAATGGTTTCCGTGGGATGGTAGGCCAGAAACCAGAGTGCAGTAAGTCCAGACACGAATAATAGTTGAGGAATTGGAGGCACCCTTCTTTAGATAATTGGAGAAATGTAGCTGTGAAGGGCAGGTCTGAAAGGAGGAAAAAGAAAGCAGAGGTTCAAGTGGAGTCTTGTGGGTTGGGTGAAAGATTTCAAGACGGGAGAGACTTGAGGTTGCTTATGGGAATGAAAGGAAGAGGAGATAATTGATAAGAATAAGGCCTTGACCACCTTTCATGAAACTGTAGTATGGTCCCTACTCCGTGCCCCTTATCCTGTTCATTATCTTTACTGTAGTGCTTATCAGCTTATCATATAATTTAAGTTTACTATTTACTGTCTGTCTCCACCCTGCTCCAAGAAGGCAGAGACTTTTGTCTATTTTGTTCATTTACTAAGTCCAAGCATCTAGAATAGTATCTGACATATGGC
Organism: Avahi laniger; assembly: GCA_963575035.1. Classification (NCBI taxonomy): domain Eukaryota; kingdom Metazoa; phylum Chordata; class Mammalia; order Primates; family Indriidae; genus Avahi; species Avahi laniger. Next base: position 110,036 of record CAUYSK010084265.1, on the reverse strand, counting down.
AGGTGCTCATTAAGTATCTGTTGAATAAATGAATGTAAGAGCTAATTTTCTCATTAGGCAAGAGGGGAGAGGAGCCAGAACACAGCCAATAATACGGTCCCTGCCTTCACAGCGCTTATGTCCAACTGTGGGGCAGCTCCATTGGATTCCACGACTTCCTGCTACTGCGGGTAACGAGGGAAAGGTAAAGAGCCTGCTTTCCGGAGGGATGAAAAATGTGGGGAGTATTTGATAGTTATGGCCTGCGTCGAGTCTATTTTGCTCAGAACTGTGATCTAAATACCGCTAAAGCGTTTGGTTGGTCATGCGTTTATGCTGTCTCGGAAGTATTTTAAACATTATTAGGTCTTTGCACCTCCCCCTTCGAAGCCCGACACACTCGAGGAGCGGGATAGGGCTCTGCCGGCGGCTCAGCGCGCTTTCTCGCGAGGCGGGCCTCGGGTCCTCAATCTGTGCGCCGACTGCGATGATAAGCAGGCGAGGGGAAGAGACTGATCCCAAGAGCCGGGCCTGTGTGACCAAAAGCGGCGGTGCGAGCGCAGCCCAGAGAAAGGAACAGCTTCGGGGATACGGCCGCGCCCAGACACGGAACCAAACTCGCTTCCCTACCTCCCGCCTCGGAGGCCCAACGCCGCGAGCCCGGCTGCGCCTGCGCGCGGGCGGCCGGTGCGGGCAGCAAGGAGCCGGGAGCGCCGAGGCCGCTGCCGCTGGGAGTCACGTGGCGCGCCGGACGCCGCCCCGCCCCTCGGAGGCCGCCCCGCCCCGCCCCGCCCCTCGTCCTGGCGGGACGCTCTGAGCAGCCCTGAACTGCGCAGGGCGGCTAGGGGTGAGTGTCCGCGAGGGGCGCGCATTGCGCACACCCGGGCGGGTCCGGGCCTGGGCCCGGGACAGCTGAGTGTGTTGCGGGGGCCAAGGGACAAAATGGCGGCGAAATGCGCCCTTTCACCCCTTCCCCTCACCTTGGAGTGCGGGCGGAGGGGGCAGGGATCGTTGCTGGGGGAGGGGAGCCGCGGTCGCTCGGGAGGGCCCTGGGGTCGGTTGAGGAGGTCTTAAGGGTGGAGGCGAGAAGGTTCCGGGCCTCTCCTGAAAGGCGGCTGCTTGCCCTTCGGTCTCAGCTGGGGTGTGAGGGGCGTGGGACACGGCGTGTGCGGGGCCCTTGGCCGCGCGTGACGAGGCTTCTGGAATGCCGGCACTGCAAGGGACCTCCAGAGGAGCCTGCCTCCCTTCCCTCCATTTGACAGGTGATCGGCATCGCCATCTCTCATTCTCAGCTGGGTTCACCGTGCTTTCGCGGCAGGCGACTCTGGTCTTAGCTCTGCCCGGGAAGCAGGGCGGGAATGGTCTCCATCTAACAAGTGCTTACACTGAGGCCTGGAGGGATGAAGGGTTTAACCAAGACCTCACACTGGGAATAGTCGGGTCCAGCCTCCTGCTTCTGTTAGTGCTCTTTTCTTCGCAGCTGCTTCATACCTTTCCCTCACACTGTTTTCCAGTCGCGTTCGTGGAACCAGGCTAGAGTCAGAGGCTCCAGTGAGTTACAGGATTGTTAGAGAGCAGGCAGAAAACTGGTCCTCCAAGCGCATCTGCTGCTGTCGAGGGGCTGTCCCTCGCCGAGACGGGGCCGCCTCCCCCAAGAGCAGGTTCCTGGTGCTGGTGGACTGTGTTTCACATTCTGTTTGTGCCAGGTTATTTTCCGTGAAAATAGCTATTCACCGTAGTCAACTTACTGAATAAATGCTAATTCCTTACGTGTATTGCAGTTTGTTTGGTTGAAGATTGATTTCATCAATATGATCTTTTCATCCTCATAAACAATCTGAGGTAGAAGGAGGAGAGATGGGGCAGGCATTATGCTCGTTCTATGAATGAGACTCACAAAGGCTATTACTTGTTCTAGATCACTAGCTGGTGAGCGGTAGATCTGGGATTAAGCTGTCTGACCGCTGTCCTACTCTGGCCTATATTGGTGCTCTGTCCCTTATATTTTTTCTGTTAACATTGACTTTTCTTCAAAACTTGTTGGGTGCAGATTGATTTATGCCACATATTGAAATGATTTGAATAATATCCACTAAAGAATTAATATTTTTAATTAAAGAGTCAGTTTTTAATATGATTTGCAAAGGTGGCTTTGTGGGAGGAAGTATGATCTGATGGCTTGGAAGGCAGACTGATCAGAGTTTGAATCCCAGCTCCACCACTTGTCCTTTGGCAAATCAATTTTTCTGAGCCTTCATTTCCTTATCTATAAAAAAGGAATAATTTCCATTTCATAAATGTATTGATAGCAATAAATGAGGTATCCATAAGCATTTAGAACCGTTCCTGACCCATGGTAAGCCTTCAACAAGTGTTTGCTCCTTTCCTTCTTTCTCCCCACTCCCTTGAGCTGCATTTTAAAAATTCTGTATGTGTCTTAGTCCACTTGGGCTTCTATAACAAAATACCTTTGACGGCTTATAAACAACAGAAATTTATTTCTCACAGTTCTGGTGGGTGGGAAGTCCAAGATCAGCATGTCAGCAGAATCAGTGTTTAGTGATGGCCTGCTTTCTGGTTAACATACTGCACCTTGTACCTGTGTCCTCATGTGGTGGAAAGGGTGAAAGGGTATCTCTCTGGCCTCTTTTATAAGGGCATTAATCCCATTCATGAGGGCCTTGCCCTTATAATCTGATATCTCTCAAAGGCCCCGCCTTCTGATACTGTCACCTTGGGAGCTAGGATTTCAACATATGAATTTTGGGGAACACAAACATTCAGATAATAGTGCAATGGTTACTCCCCTGGTTATTCAGGTAAACAATCATGGAATCATAATCAGTTTTACTATACCAATGTGTTTATAAATGAATAATTTTGGTGACTAGGATCTGAAGGATATATTGTTTTAAAGACAGACTTGAAAAATGTTTGTCCTGTGTTCTTTATAGGTATTTAACACATTGACTACCACACTAGAAAAAAAAGTTATTCTGGGTGCCATGGTGTTTTATTAAAACAAAATGATCCTTCCTAATTTGTTATTTTTTATTATTTTCTGTGCCTGAGTTATATGCAGTGCAATCCACGTTTTTAGAATTAAATTGTCAATTGTAACAATGAGAACATCAAGTAAGATTTTCACGAATCAATTGCAGGGTTTTGCTTCACGAGGCCCCGAGGTCAAAGCTAGCCTGAGTTAAATACAATTCACATGGCAGTCAGTGTGTTAAGAACCACTAAAAGATTGATTTGCTATCAAGACTTAATTAATGCCTTCATTTAACTACAGGAATGTTCTAAAGATAAATAAGATGAAGAGACTTGAGATTCTGTCTTTTCTTTCCCCTTCATGTCAACCGTAGCGCAACCTAGTTTTATTTACTTTTTTAGAGACTCCATTTTTTATTTAAAGACTAGTAGGTAAATCAGAATTTCAAAATATGGAAAAAATTACTCAGCATCAACATTTTCCCTCTTTTCCATGTTTATGGAATCTTTTTAGATTTAATGTGTCAATGTACACTGCACAAAGGGATGAATCATCATCTGTCTAAACTTATCATGACATTCCTATTATTTCCAGGTTTTTATCTCTAAGTGTCCTTGTAGCTCTGGTGTCCATGGTTCTAAGTATGGCCAAAGGAACGGATTTTTTTTTTTTTGACAGTATTTTGCTTCCATGGATAAAAGGACCAAGATTTTTGTAATCAAAAAATAGCCTTTTGCCCCTGTTCCTTTCTTCTACTAGGAATATTGGTCAAGGACCTGGCAGTTGGATTTAATGCAGCCTATTTGTGAGTTTAAGCCTCAAGCCTTACGTTTAAAGGATGAGAATGAAAAGCTAGTATGTTGAAGATGGTGGGGTAGTAAAATTTACAGATTCCGGGTCCCTGATAACACTGTTTAGCCACTACATGAAACCTGGAAATACCTAGCTCCAGCCTCCTGTTGTATGAAATAATTAAATGGCTTTATTGTCAAGTCATCACTAGTTAGGTTTTTATGACTTGAAACTCATGGATCCAAATGAGGAGATATCCAGATAGTCAAAGTAGGGTTTATGAGGAACTGAATGTTGTAAGCAGAATTGTCTGTTTATGCCAGGATATAAAGGTATAAGATGAGTTGTATTAAGGAGTGCACTTATGATATAGTATTGATGATGATAGTAATGACTAGCATATGGGTTCTTGCATTTTTACGGTGCAAAACTGTGCGTTGCAGAAGATTACTCTGGTGAAAGTAGCTTTGGAAGAGGGGAAATGAATATATTAACAGAAGTACAAAGACTAGTCCGTAGGCAAATGCAGCAGCAAATCAATTGTATTAGCAGAATATTGTGTAGTCTGAGTACAGATTCCAAACCTGCGACTGAGTTTCTACTAGTATGATCAAAAGTTTCTTTTTTCTTTGCTCTGAATAAAACTGAGCGGTGGGTTCTCTATAGAAAGTGGCAAAAAAAAAAATATAGATATATTACGGCATTAACAGAAGTGTTGAATGCAGATGGGCATAATGAAATGGATAGGTGATATTTGCTACATAAATATTTGTTTCATACATAAGCAGAATTCAGTTATTTATAAAATGTTAATTGGATTGGTGATGAGATGATATAGGAAAGGGAATAATGAAATAAGTTTCCCAGATTTGTGATGTAAGTAATTGTGTGGACAATGGTAAGATTGGTTAAAGCAGGTATATGAGAAGGAGAATAGGCTTACCTTTTCATGTGATCCTGCATATTTTAGTTATTTAATTCCCATAATATTTGTCAGTAGGTATCCCATATTGATTACTTGGCAGTTTATAACTAAAATATCTCTTTGGTTATTAGCTATTAAATTATATGTTCTTCTATGAAATTGGTAAGTTCCGCTAAAAACTGACCCCTCCCCCAAAAAAAACCCAAAAAACAAAAAAGTCCAAAGCTTGGTTCAATAAGTAAAAATTACACCCTATTTTTACCATCTGTAAATCAAAACTCTATACAAATTAGATTAGTTACAAAAGGAAAAACCTGTCTAAGGACAGAACTCTTCCATGTTTTTTATGAGTGTTAATAAACTATACTTTTTAGTATAGAGATTATATGTGTGACTCATCTTTTAAAATTGTTTACATACATGCAATAGAGTTGACTAAATTCATGGGCACATTATTGCCTATAAATTGGCCAGAGCTTGGATATGGTACTTTTTTTAAATTTCGAAATATTACGGGGGTACAAATGTTTTTGGTTACATGGATCACTTTTATAATGCTTGAGTCTGGGCTACAAGTGTACCCATTACCCAGATAGTGTTCATCGTACCCGTCCAACCTAGTTTTAAAAGAGAAACAAAAATTCTTTGGGAATCTCATGTGAACATTCTTTAAACACTTAGAAAGTGATAGTGTTATTTAGTGGGAAGTTTAACAGAATTCTCTAATGATGCAATCTGATATCCTTTGTAGAATTGGTATTTCTGAAATCGTAGAAGTAAAAACTGCAAATGGCTTGTATAATAAAAATAAAAATGAATCATTAATAAAATTTTGTTAGCAGTTTTCCGCTGGAGTGTAACCTTTTTCACAAACATACTGGGCTTTCACTGCTTGGCTGTGGGTCTTGTGGGATACAAACAGTGAAAAGATCTGCAGTCCAGTGATGAAGCCAGCCTTAAACAATTATTAGCAGAAAATGATTTATGGAAAGACTTTTTCTCATGTAAAGATTTCATAAGGTTTTGCTAAGATAATTACTACTTTTTAAAAAATTTTGTTTTGTTTTATTTTAGAGATAGGATCTAGTTCTGTTGCCTAGGCTGGAGTGCAGTGCCGCACTCATAGATCCCTGTAATCTCAAACTCTTGGGCTCAAGCCATCCTCTGACCTCAGTCTCCCTACTTTTTATTAATTACTTCTTAAAGTAGTAAGTTCATCATATGTTGTTTTAAAAACATGCAGAAGTAGAGAGAATAGTATAGTGAACTACTATGTACCAGTCTATTTTAACAGTGACCTGTACGTGGACAGTCTTATCCCCTAAAAGCTGTCCCCCAACCAAATTGTTTTGAAGCAAATTTCAAACATCACTGAGTGTTAGGCCTGCTTTTGCTATAGCATTGGAAAAGAGATAGTTTTGATATTTTAACAGGGCATGCCGCATTCATAGGAGAAAATAAATTCCTCTTGGTTGATGTATTCATGGCAGTATATACAGAAGTAATCAGAATTGAAAACCTCATTAAACAACCTGGAATTATAAAATGTCTTTGTTGCTCTTCAAAATACTTGATTTTACCATAATATACTTATTTTCTAAGTAGCAAAGATGTGAAAAATTACTGATAATTTTTGAGTATGCCTACAACATTGTTTGAGTACCAGACTCAGGCAAATGCTCAGATTTTCTTAAACTTCAGAAAAGGCAAAAACCATGGGTGATAGATTTTGTGAACATTGGAGAGGGACTGTGGTTGCGAACATCAGTTTTTCTACAACTTATTGGCAAATATGTGGACAATTCATGGATGTGCTGTCCTGGCTGCAGCTGGGTAGGCTTGTGTATTTTACAGTAGTGCTGCTAGCAGGCTTCTCACTACTTTGGGTCTGTAATTTACTCCTTGCCCTTTTACAACCTGTGTACCCAAGCTCAGATAAAGAGAGGTATGCCTTTCCTGGCACTTGAGCCAATCTTCACATTTCCATCTCTAGGACTCTCAGGTGTCTTCCCAGATGTTCTGGGATGGCAGGGCAGAATAAGACAAGTAAAACTCCAGTTCATCACAGGCAGCAGCTTATTTAGACACTTGGGGCTCTGTCAGGCCTAGTGTTCATTCTCTGCTTGTTTGTTTTTGTGCTCCATTTTCTGCTCGGCCATTGTTTTTCTGCAGCCCAGAGTTTCTCAGATTTCTTTTATTTGAGTACCACTGTCAATATTTTGCCATATCCATATTTATTTTATATTAACTAATTTTACATTTATGATAGTGCTACAAATTTTCTTTTATTTGAGTAAAAATGTTCTATTTAAAAAAGTTATATAAATAATAGTAGGTATAGTACACAGTTACAGCAAATATCCTGAAAGTAGTAACTGAATGATTGAAATTTTGGAAATTCTGGATTAGGATGTAGCTTGCTTTCTTCTTTTAACAGCATTATTAAAGTATGTTTTACATACCATAAAATCCACCCATTTAAAATGTACACTTCAGTGGTTTTTTAATGTATTTATAGAGTTGTGCATCCATTACCACAATCAATTCTAGCACATTTTCAGTACCTCAGTATGAAATCCCATAACCATTAGCAGTCATTTCCCATTCTGGCCTCCCTTCTCACTTCCCCATCCTATCCTTTGCCCCAGCCAACCACAAAACTACTTTCTGTGTCTATGGATTTGCCTATTGAGGACATTTCAAATGAATAGAATCGTGGAATTTGTGGTCTTTTGTGTCTGGCTTCTTTCAATTAACAGTGTTTTCAAGATTCATCCATGTTGTGGCATATATTAGTACTTCATTCCTTTTTATGGCCAAATAATCTTCCATCATATAGATATACTGTATTTTATTTATCCATTTATCAGTTGATTAACATTTGGATTGTTTCTACTTTTTGGCTGTTGTGAATAATGCTGCTGTGAACATTCCTGTACAAGTTTTTTGTGTGGACTTGTGTTTTCATTTCTCTTGAGTATGGAGTAGAATTGCTGGGTCATTTGGTAACTGTATCTTTAACTTTTTTAAGGAACTAACAAACTGTTTGCTAAACCAGCTGTACCATTTTACATTCCCACTGCAGGGTGTGAGCATTCCAGTTTCTCCATATCCTCTTCAACACTTGTCCGTCTTTTTGACTTTAGATATCTTGGTGGGTGTGAAGTTGTATCTCATTGTGGTTTTGATTTGTATTTCCGAAATCACTGGTGATTTCAACATCTTTTCATATGCTTATTAGCCATTTATATATCTTTTTGTGGAGAAATAAAGACATGACCTTTTTAAGCTGACATACTATTTAGCTATTTAACCTGACATGGATTCTTATTCTTCCTCTTGCTGCTTTCTCCCTGTTGGCTTTTTATTCATATCATTAACTAGATCATATCTTAGAAATCCTTTTAAATACTCTACTGTGAAACACACATCTCCTACTTATGTTTGTTAGTCTGTGTTGTAGTACCTGTTTGTCTAAGTGCAGCTAGAACTACTGAATTTATCTAAGAAAAAAAAAATCATGCATCTTAAGCACCACTGACCTTCAGTTCAGAGGCAGAGATAATCTGTCAGGTGTGAAGTTAGATAGAGGTGCACAAGACATAGTAATGTCAGTGATGTAAGGATTTGGAGTAAATCAGTATCTGGTAGAACTTAAGAGATAATTCAGTCTTGAACTTTTCTTCTTTTTTTCCCTTCTCCTAAAAGGCCTCATAATTAGAATTTGTGATCTCCGGGTTGAAAATTTTGAAGTCAAAGCCAAGTTTAATCTGTAATTTGGAAATACTTTAAGTTTAAATCATTATAGTTTTCAAAAGTTGTAATTGCAGTGCAATCGTATTTCAGAAAATCACACAAGTTTTTTGTTTTTCAAAGAAAAAAGTTACCCACAGTCCCTGTGGTATATACAGTTACTAGTTATTGAGTGTTGGTTCGGTGCCATCAGGTTCTTCACATACGATTTCTTTGATTTTGAAAATAACCCTACAAGGTAGATATTTTTACTCTTGTAGTTGTGAATCCTGAAGTTGAAAAATGTTAAATAATTTGCATGGTTTGTAAGTGGCAGTCCTGGAATATGGATTTGTGTCTAACTTCAGAGCTTATACTCTTTACCACACATTGCTGCTTGTGTATTTTCAAGTGTACGTGATATGCCTCCCCACCTTGCTTCACAGCTTTAATTATATGACACATAAAATTTTGTGTCTGCTTTATAAAAATTTTTGGTATCTAGCCTTACAGCTGTCTTTATTGGAAAGGCTAATAGAGTACACAGGCTCACTGATTCTGGAATGACCAAAATGAGGTAATTATGCTTAACCAATGAGCCATTGAATGGTTTTCCATTCTTTCCTTCAAAATCTTTAATGAGTGCCTACTATTTGTAAGGGACTGTGTTAAGTGGGGAGGAAAAGAAGATCATTCAGACACTAGTTCCGTCCTTCAGGATCTTAAAATACAGTAGAGAATAAAATCCTCTTCTGAGGAAAGTAGGGAAAAGAATGTAACATTTATTGAACATTTACTATATGCTAGGTTTTATATATTATTTCAGAAATTATTTGGCTACCTATTATGTGTTAGATATTGTGTTAACTGATGGAAATTTGAACTATAGAAATCTACCATTTAATATGTTATATTAGAGAAAACTGAGGTTCTGAGGGGATAATGACTTGTCTAAAGTTATATAATTATTATTATTGTTATTTTTTGAGACAGAGTTTTGCTCTGTTGCCCGGGCAAGAGTGCCGTGGCATCATCATATCTTATAGTAACCTTGAACTCTTGGGCTCAAGGGATCCTCCTATCTCAGCCTCCCAAGTAGCTGGGACTACAGGTGTGCGCCACCACACCCAGCTAATTTTTTCTGTTTTTTTAGTTGCCCAGCTAATTTCTTTCTATTTTCAGTAGAGACGGGGTCTCACTCTTGCTGAGGCTGATCTTGAACTCCTGACCTCAAATGATCCTCCTGCTTGGGCCTCCCTGAGTGTGAGGATTACAGATGTGAGCCACCACACCTGACCTAAAGTTATATAATTAGAAACTATAATAAGTGGTTAAATTAGTCCCACATTGGTGTGCACACTTTCCCACTGTGCCGTGATGAATTCAGTATATAGATAGATGGACCCTGGTTTACAGTGGTTTTACTTATGATTTTTTTCAAGTTTACGATGGCATGAAAACAATAACCTATTCAATATGCTCTTCAATTTATAATAGGGTTATGCACATCTGGATAAACCCATTGTAAGTTGAAAATATCATAATTTGAAAATGCATTTAATACACTTACTGAACATCATAGCTTAGCCTCGCCTACTTTAAACATGCTCAGAACATATACCATACAATTCCCCCATTTTAAAATGGGTTTTAATATATTCACAGACTTTGTGCAACCATCACCATGACAAATTTTAGAACATTTTCATTACTTCCAAAAGAAACCCTGTACTCATTAGTAGTCACTGTCATTTCCCCCTAACCTCTTAGCCTTAGGCAACCACTAATCTATTTTCTGACACTATGAATTGGACTTTTCTGGACATTTTACATAAAAGGAATCATATAATATGTGGTCTTTTATAATTGGCTTCTTTCACTTAGTATAATGCTTTCACTTTATTTTCTTTTATGGCTGAATAATATTCCATTTATGAATATACCATATTTTATTTATCCATTCATCAGTTGATGGAAATTTGGGTTGCTAATTTTTGGCTACTGTGAATAATGCTGCTGTGAACATTTGTGTATACATTTTTGTATGAACATATGTTTACATTTGAGGTGCTACATTTTAAAGGAACAAATTTACTTGACTAAGGATAAATGACCTAGGTTCTTGTCCCAGAAGGAGGTTTGGTTACAGTTGCTGCTTTCTTTTCTTTGTTTGTTACCTCTTCTTACAGGGTTAGGTCATTTTTTTTCTAGCAATTTCCTTGTCCCTTTGTGTCTGTCTAGTTTCTCTGCTTTGGATTTCTTTGAGTAGAAGTTTGGCCACATTAAATAGGTTCCCCAAAAGATAGGATCAGTTCTATGTAGAGCCTTATGTAATTGGTAATTAAGATATTATGATAAAATCTCAGTTTATGAAAATTCTTAAGTTACACAGTGTTTTCCATACTGAGTTGGGACTCACTGGTGAGTCAATTCAGTGCAAACAGCATTTAAAAAATGAAACAGAAGAGAGAAGGAAATATTAGAGTATATACTCTATATTAGAGATATATATCTCACACAATAGGTATAAATACTACTTTATGAAATTTTCTTTCAATTAAATATGTGTATGAACTGGGTCAAGATATAAAATGTGTGTATGTGTGTGTTTATGGATTATATTAAAAAAAGTTTGAAGCCTCTGGGTTAGGATATCCTAGACTTTTCATGTAATTAACACTTTCTCTTCCATTTTATTTTTATTTTTTGGAGAGCATTGAGGTATTATTCAGCATGGAGTATTTAAATCAAGCTGTATCGTATCTAAACAGGCAATATATAAAAGCAAATTTTGTTGTTTAATATAAACATGTGGGGATGAGATTTGTATCTTTTTATGAATAAATATGATTTTTTGATAAAGTTATGATTAAGAGTATATGTATTTTTTATTATAGGAGTCACACCCCTTGGAATTATGTGGTAAATGATCTTCTCGGCACAGAAGAGAATTAAAGAATGATGGTAAGTGATGAAGCTACCTTAAAGGTAAAGCTTAGTTTTTTGGCCTCCCTCTTTTCTTCCTTCCTTCTATTTTTCTTTAATTTAGAGACAGGGTCTTTCTCTGTTGCCCAGGCTGGAGTGCAGTGGCACCATCATAGCTCACTGTAATCTCCAACTTGTGGGCTCAAGCAATCCTCCCACCTCAGCCTGCCTAATAGCTAGGACTATAGGCATGTGCCACCATTCCTGGCTAATTTTTTAAAATTTTTATTAAGGGACAGGGTTTTACTCTGTTGCTCAGGCTGGAGTGCAGTGGCGCACTGCAACCTTGACCTCCTGGGCTCAAGCAGTCCTCTTGCCTCAGCCTCCCAAGTAGCTGGGACTATAGGCCTGTGCCACCATGCCTGGCTAATTAAAAAAATTTTTTTTGTAGAGATGGGGTCTTGCTATGTTGCCCAGGTCTTAAACTCCTGTCCTCAAGCTATCTTTCTGCCTTGGCCTCTCACAGTGCTTGGGTTATAGGTGTGAGCCACTGCTCCTGGCCTTCATTTATTTTTTAATATATGTTTCATACAAGATACTCTATGGAACACATTGTTGTAAAGCCCAGTAATAAAAAGAACAGCTATTCACCCTTAGAGCCCAGGAAGCCTTGCTACTCCCCAGGTTTCCCCTTAACACTTAATGGTACCCATAACTGAAATACAAATGGAAGCCAGATTTTTAAATGTCGTAATATTAAATGGTTGCAAAATAGTATCTGCCAACAGCCTGACTTGCTTTCCCTCTTAGGACCCAGGGAGCTCTTAAAGGAATCATGGTCTTTCTGAGCCATGCAGGGTGGAAGTTGGGCCAGAGTAGTTCCTGAATCTGGGATGGGAACTGATGTAGTGAAAGTCCCTAGAGAGCCAGGGCAAATAGGTTCCTGTTTCCCACACTTTACTCTTCTAACTCAAGATTTTCAGGCAATTCTAAGTATCTTCTTAAACTATTCAAACTGAAGAGGGAATGTAGTTATATGGGAAACCCAGTGTGCCTAGACACGTCCTTTGGGATATTTGGAGTGGCCAATCTTAAAAAAGTAGATACTCTTACTTTGGTTTTCCCAGGGCAGAGGCTGTGATTTGTCCCCTTCCTTTTCCTCCCCTCATTGTCAGCCTGGGGGAACATAGTTCAGTTTGTGAGTCTCTCTGTCCTAATTCTTGTTCAGTCAATTTGTTACTGATTATCTTTGGGTTTTGATGTTTTTGATAGGTACATTGTTCTGAAGTGTGGGGCTTAGGGAAGAGGCCCCTCTTCTGGGTGTAAGAGCAGGAGAACATCTATCTATGTGCTCTTTTCTTACCTCATCCTTCCCACTCTGTACTCCCCCTCAGTTCTAAGGTTTTGATTTTTCACATCTGTCGTTGAGGGTCATTTGTCTTCTGCCTGCTATATCCTGAGCATTTCCTATAATAGGGGGAGTCTTTTGGTCATAAACTCTGCTTTGTTTGTCAGAAAATGTCTTTTTTTTTTTTTTCTGAGCTAATTTTGAAAGATGGTCTTGCTAGGCATAGAAGTCTAGCTTGACAGATTTTTTTTTTTCCCCTCTCAGTATCTTGAAAAAAATTATTCCACTATCTTTAGCTTCTTTTTGATTTTTAGATATTTCTTTTTTTAAAAATTTAATTTTATTCTAATATTATATGCAACATGTACTTGGTTCAAAATTTAAACTATAGAGCAGTATTCATTTACAGAAATTTAACTTTTTTCTTTTGTACCAGGAAATTTCCGTAGGATTTCTTTTAGTGCAATCGAGTTGATAACAAATTTTCTTAGAGTTTGTGTGTCTGAGAATATTTTTATTTTGCCTTCATTTTTGTAGGATGTTTTGCCAGGTAAATAATCTAGATTTGCAGGTAGTCATTTTCTTTCAATATTTTAAAAATATTCCACAATTTATTGGTGTTTATCATTTCTGTTAGAAAATCAGTTGAGTGTTTTATTGTCACTCCTTTAAAGGTAATGAGTTTCTATCCCTTCTGTACGTCCTTAAGATTTTCTCTTTGTTTCAGGTTTTCATCAGTTTTCTATCATGTGTTTGAGTGTGGTTTTCTTTGTATCTATCCTGCTTGGGGGTTTGTAGGGCTTCTGGGAGAATTTGGCTAATCTCTTCAGTCAGTTTTAAAGCCATTTCCTTTCAGATTTTTTCTTGTCTCTCTGTTCTTTTCTTCAAGGTCTCAAATTATACATTTTTGGACTTTTTCACTGTGTCCCATATGTGTCTTATTTTCAGTTTCGTGTATTTCTTATTTTCCTCTGTACTTTCATGCAGATGTTTTCTGCTATTACCTTTTCCAGTTCACTAATCCTTTCTTCTCTGTCTCATTTGTGGTTAAACCCATTTATTGAGCTCATAACTTCAGTAATATTTTGTCTCTTGTAGGATATCCTTAAGAATAAGAATCTAATTTTTTGCTTTTTGTTTTATTTTAAATCTAATTTACTGATTTCGTATTCAACCCATTCACTGAGTTCTTAATTTCAGTTTTTTTATTTTTTCTTTTCCAATATTATGATTTCTATTTGATTCTTTTTAGGTTTCTAGTTCTGCAGAAAATTTTAATCTTTTCATTTTCTAGGTCATATTAGAGTTACCTTAAAATCTTTGATAATTCTATTATTTTGATCATGTGTGAGTATAGACCTATTTTCTATAATTTTTCTTGATTTTTAGTCATTTGACTTGTTTTCTAATAAGCCTGGTAATTTTTGATTGGGTATAGGACCTTATATGTGAATAATTGAACAGATAATTTGATTCCTAAAATGATAATATCTTCCCTAGAAGATTTACCTTTGTTTCTGGCAGATGGCTAGGGGTACCAGCAGTTGCAGTTTATTCTAATCCAATCAGGGATGGAGAGAATCAAAACTGGCTCCATTGTTTGTTAGGGCTAATCTATTTCTTGTTCACCCTGACTCCTGGGAGGATGCTTTTCTGGGTCCTAAACTAAAGCCTAGGGTGGGCCTTGGACAAATTTTGTCTCCATGCTTTTTTGTCTGTCAAATTTTGCTCAGCTTTTCTGCCTTGGCTGCCTCTCTTGGAATTTTCAGGTGTCTTTGAGGGAAAAGCAGCCCTGATTGCTGGATTCACCTCTCTAGGTTTTTGTTTCTCCCCAGTCTTGGCCCTGTAATTGGTCACTTCTTCCACTTTTTTCTGGTGCTCCTAAAATATTAAAAATGAATTTTTGTTCAGCTTTTAATATTTTTCTCAACTGGATGGTTGGTCTGAATTACCTAGTCCTTCATAATCAGAAGGGAAACCAACAGATTAGAAGTGTATTTCCTGTTCACTTAATAGTACAGTGCAGGTATTCAGCATGTGATCCTCTGCTTTGTGATTCTGGGACCAAATCTACTTCCATCTTTTGATTCCATCAATCTATAGAGAGTCTTGTGCTTGCTGGATCCTCTGCATCTGGCCAGCAAGTGGGGGAAGTGAGAAAGAGAGAGCATAGATAATGATACAGGAGACTTTTAACATTTTTTAAAAATAGGCCCATTTTCCCCTATAACTTAGTCACATGACCATCTACCTGCAAAAAGACTGGGAAGTGTTGTCTAGCTTTGTGACAGGAGAAAAAGTGGTTTTGGTGTACATATGGTAGTCTTTGTCACAGAGGCTGTTCTAGTAATTTAGGCTTGAGATGATGATGACTGATCTAGGGTGGTGGTAGTGAATTTATGTTTTTGAGGTATATTTAGGAGATAGAATTGGTAACATTCAATGTATTATTTAGAGTGTAGGCTAGTTAGCTATAATAGAGACTCTAAAACAGAGTAGCTCATACAAGATAGAAGTTAATTTTTTTTTATTATTTATTTTTTTAATTTCAGCATATTATGGGGATACAGATGTTTAGGTTACGTATGTTGCCCTCGTTCTCCCGCCTCCCCCCCCCCCGAAGTTAGTTTTTTCTCTTTATAATAGTTTAACCAGCCTTAGTTCATCTATGGTTTTAAAGTATGGAATATAAGAAAGAACTGACAAGGTTATCATAAATTACTGAACAGGATTCCAGCTCATCATTCTGTAATGTTAGGGAAATTGTGCCAGTTACATGATTTCTCAGGTAAGTTTCATGGTTTATAAAAAGTGTATGCAAATATTACCATTTTATTTATTTATTTATTTATTTATTTTTATTTTATTTTTATTTCAGGGTATTATGAGGATACAAACATTCTGGTTACATTTTATGTCTTTGCCTCACCCAAGCGAGAGTCAGAGGCATGCCTTTCCCCTCTACAATGCTCCCCATGTTATTTAGTTGTGAGTTTACCCTTCCCAATCCCCCTAATCCCTGGAGAATATTACTGCCATGTGAGCACCCTAGTGTTAATCAGTTAGTACCAATTTGATGGCGAGTACAAGTGGAGCCCATTCTTCTGATCTTGTGATACCTCACTTCGGATAATGGGATCAAATTCAATCCAGGAAATATAAGAGATGCTAGATTACTGTCGTTTCTTATAATTGAGTAATATTCCATTGTATACATATACCAAATTTTAATAATCCACTCATGAATTGACGGGCACTTGGGTTGTCTCCACATCCTTGCAATAGTGAATTGTGCTGCCATAAACATTCAGGTGCAGGTGTCTCTGTTATAGAATATCTTTTGGTCTTTTGGGTAGATGCCTCATAGTGCTATTGCTGGATCGAATGGTATTTCCATTTTTAGCTCTTTGAAGTATATCCAAATTCTTTTCCACAGAGGTTGCACTAATTTGCAGTCCCACCAGCAGTGTAAGAGTGTTCCTGTCTCTCCACATCCTCGTCAGCATTTGTTGTTTTGGAATTATTTGATAGAGGCCAATCTCACTGGGGTTGGGTGATATCTCATTGTGGTTTTGATTTGCATTTCTCTAATGATTAGAGATGTTGAGCATTTTTTAATATGTTTGCTGGCCATTATTCTGTCTTCTTTTGAAAAGTTTCTGTTCATTTCCTTTGCCCATTTATTGACGGGGTTGTTTGATTTTTTCTTGGTAATTTTTTAAAGTTCTAGATAGATTCTTGTTATCAGCCCTTTATCAGATATGTAGAGAGCAAATATTTTCTCCCATTCTGTAGGCTGTCTATTCGCTTTATTGATAGTTTGTTTTCTTGGCTGTACAAAAGCTTTTTAATTTGATCAGATCCCATTTATTTCTTTTTGTTGCTGGTGTGATTGCTCTGGGGGTCTTCTTCAAAAATTCTTTGTCTAGGCCGATATCTGAAAGGGTTTTCCCAACATCATCTTCTAGAATTCTTAAGGTTTTGTGCCTTAGGTTTAAGTCTGTTATGCATCTTGAATTGATTTTTGTGAGAAGTGAGAGGTGGGGATCCAGTTTCATTCTTTTGCATGTTGCTATCCAGTTTTTCCACCACCATTTATCGAAAGAAGATTCTTTTCTTCAGTGTATATTTTTGTCTGCTTTGTCAAAGATTAGATTGCCACATGCGGATGAGTTCATCTCTGGATTCTCAGTCTTGTTCCAAAGGTCTGTGTCTCTGTTCTTGTGCCAGTACCATGCTGTTCTAGTGATTGAAGTCTGGTAGATTGATACCTCCCAGTTTGTTCTTTTTACTTAAGATTGCTTTGGCTATATGAGGTCTTTTCTGGTTCCATACAAAGCGTAGGATTAGTTTTTCTAGATCTGTAAAAAATGATGATGGTACTTTGATAGGGAGTGCATTAATTCTGTAGATCACTTTAGGTAGTATAGACATTTTAATGATATTGATTCTACCAATCCATGAGCAAGGTAGATTTTTCCATCTGTTTACATCTTCTACAATTTCTTTTCTTAGTGTTTCATAGTTCTCCTTGTATATGTCTCTCACATCTTTCATTAAATGTATTCCTAGATATTTAATTTTCTTTGAGGTTATTGTAAAAGGTACTGTGTTTTTGATTTGAATTTTGGCTTGACTGTTATTGGCGTATATGAATGCCTCTGATTTGTGTGTATTGATTTTGTATCCTGAGACTTTACTGAATTCATTTATCAATTCTGGGAGTCTCTTGGATGAATCCTTGGGGTTTTCTAGATATAATACCGTATCATCAGCAAAGAGCGGGAGTTTGATCTCATCTGCCCCCATTTGTATGCCCTTAATACCCCTCTCTTGTCTAATTGCTGTAGCGAGGATTTCAAACACCATGTTGAATAGAAGTGGAAATAGTGGGAAACCTTGTCTGGTTCCGGTTCTAAGTGGAAATGGTTTCAATTTTTACCCATTCAGTATGATATTGGCCGTGGGTTTGTCATAAATGGACTTGATAATTTTAAGGAATGAGCTGTCTATACCTATTTTGTTGAGAGTTTTCATCATAATGGTGTATTGGACTTTGTCAAATGCTTTTCCTGCATCTATTGAGAGAATCATATGGTCTTTTTTCTTGCTTTTATTTATGAGATGAATTGCATTTATGGATTTGTGTATGTTGCACCAGCCTTCCATCCCTGGAATAAAGCCCACCTGGTTGTGGTGAATTATTTTTTTGATGTGCTGCTGAATTCTATTTGCTAAAATTTTGTTGAGGATTTTCGCATCTATGTTCATGAGGGATATTGGTCTGTAGTTCTTTTTTTGTTGTGTCCTTTCCTGGCTTTGTTATCAAGGTGATATTGGCTTCATAGAATGAGTTAGGAAGGATACCATCTTTTTCAATGCTGTGGAATAATTTCTGTAGTATAGGTATGAGTTCTGCTTTGTATGTTTGGTAAAACTCTGAAGTGTAGCCATCTGGTCTGGGACTTTTATGTTTTGGGAGGTTTTTAATTGCTTCTCCAATTTCTGAGCTTGAGATTGGTCTATTCAGATATTCTGTTACCTCCTGGGTGAACTTAGGAAGGTTGTATGTTTCCAGGAATTTGTCCATTTCCTCCTCACACGATAGAGAGAGTAACCTCATTGCTCCATGATTTTAAAGGGATGCCCTGTGTGAGATCACAAAATTACATTTTAGTCCCCTTTCCTGCCTTCATATAGTCATTAGTATTAGGCTAATGTTAAGTCAGTGTATTACAAATCATTGCATTCAAAGGCTCTAGTTTAAAATTTAAAAAAAGGACTATTTTTTATATGTATTTTTTTATTCTAGCTTTTTTTTATATTGCAAAAATATCATATTTGCTAGGAATCTGTTATGTGATATCTGCACTTTAATAGAAATAGTGGTTTTGATGATGGTCATCAGAATACCTTTGTAAAGAGTTTTTGCGGTCACTTCTTTTAAAACTTTCACCTCCCTTGTAAACAAACAGTAGTATTTTCCCTGAAAAATAGCAAGATTACAAGAGAAATAAATGACTGGGAAGTAGGCAGACTTTCGAAAATGCTGATGGAGCATTATTTCTTGGAGGAGCAGAGTCACTGAGAAATATGTTACCACCCAAACATGGAAACCTTAGGTATGTTAATTGAATGCTTGACTTAGGAAGGTCCTTGTTGTACTAGCAGTGTCTTCTTGAGGGTACCTTTTTACCAAAAGTGTAGACTACATAAAAAGAGAGAGAGAGAGAAACATCAAATGGGCAGCTCAGGTTCAAGGAGGTGTTTGGTGAATATTTATTTAATTATTTATTCATAAAATACATATGTGTAATATTAACTAACTCTGTGCCATTCTAAGGGGTGTAGAATTTTAAGTAGAGGATGATGACATTTGCTTTGTATTTCGTAAGGATATGTCTGTTGCCACTTTGCATAGAAGAGATAGTCCAAGAGACTAGAGGTTATTTGTAACTCATATAATAAATGTCGAAGATGAGCAAGTTATAGAAACTATACTGGATTAAATACATGAATAAAACAGAAAAAGTGAATCATGATTACTAGGTGCCCCACCCTCTGAAAATGTTTGAATAACCATTGCCTTGTGATCATAATTTTTTGAACATATAAGATTTTAAAGATGAACTTGGCTTTGCTTTGATTTTAGATGAAAAAACTTAAGATTGCTGTTGATCATTATCATCATCACAATGTCTGTCACTTACTGATCAATTACTACATGCTAGACACTACAGTCAGTGCTTTACATGCATTATATCTCTTTGAATATCCAAAGCAAGTCAGTGGAGTAATTACTATTATTTTATCCAACTTAGACAAGAAAATTGACTTGGAGAAATTAATCTGCCCAATATCTCTTATCTAGTAAGTAGTAAAGTCAAGATGTAACTTCAGAGAAACAGTCTCTGCCATTGTATTAGTGGTATTAGTCTCCTATTGCTGCTATAACAAATAATCACAGATTTAGTGGCTTAAGTCACAAAAATTAGTTATCTTGTGGTTTCATACATCAGAAGTTCAAAATGTGTGTTACAGGCTAAAATTAAGATGTCATTAGAGCTGATTTTTTCTGGAGGCTTTCAGAAGAGAATCTCCTTTGATGGCCTTTTTCAGTTCCTAACCCATGCCACCTACATTCCTTGGTTTGCAGCCCCTTACTCCATCTTCAAAATCATCAGTGTAGCATATCCTTATCTCTATCGTCTCTTTTTTTGACCTCTGTTTTCATAGTAACATTTCCTTCCCTGGTTCTGACTGTGATGCTCCTGCCATCCTGTTAAAAGGATCAGTGTAATTAGGTTGGGTCCACCTTGATAATCACAGATACTGAGATCTAAATAATCCTAGATTTTGAGATTTCTGTATCTTAAGATCCTTAGATAAATCACATCTATAAATTCCCTATTGCCATGTAAGGTTACATATTCACAAGTTTCAGAGATTGGGATGTGGACATTTTTTCTGGGCTATTAATCTGTCTACCAAAAACCTCTATGTTGAACAAAGTGAATTTCTTAGCACCTGAATCTGAATTTCTCTTTTATTTCTTATCCTATGTAATATTTACACTGATTTTCTGAATCTATTATGATGCACAAGGCCTTGTTTTGTAGCAACTCTATGTCAGGTGTTAGCCAACTTTTTTGGTAAATGGTCAGATAAAAAGTATTTTCATCTCTGTGGGCCATGTGGTCTCAGGGACAACAATTCCACTCTCTCACTGTAGTGTGCAAACAGCCAGAGAGAATACCTATGCAAATAAATGTGGGTGTGTGCCAGTAAAACTTTATTCACAAAAACAGGCAGTGGCTCAGATATAACCCAGGGCCTTCTGCTATAAATTTGTCTCTGGACTCATCCTATAAATTATTAAATGTCCTCATAAAGTTTAATGGCATAGGAGCTTTTTTATATTTGTTCACTGTCAAATCTCCACACCTAGAACCGGGTTTGGTACATACCAGGTGCTTAATAAACACTTGTTGAGTGAGCTAAGAAATGAAAACACACTGAAGCTTAAAAGAGAAAATCAGTAATGGTTGATTTATGAGAATATGTGTGTTTGTTCAAGGATGTGAGACTTTTTCTTTAAAAGGGAAATTTCAAGACATTATTATTAGTCTTTAAAAATAGATTTTTATAATATAAGTACAATTTGAAAGATAGTAAGATTGAGAGTCTTTATAACTCTTAACTATAGAACATGCCTATTGTTGAGAAGAAGTTGTTAGTTTGGTAAGTGCTTCAAAAAGTTGGGACAAATTGCTTCCTCCCAAAAGGGAGATGCAAATAGTATCACATTTGAGCCAACATGGAACTGGCTACTCCCTGGTGTTAACACAAGTTTTCTATTAAGTTCTGCCAGTTTGTGGATCTCTTGTAAATTATTCTCCTCGTACAGTGTGATAGTTAATTTTGCGTGTCAACTTGACTGAGCCATGGAATGACCAGATATTTTGTCAAACATTATTCTGGGTGTTTCTGTGAGGATATTTTTGAATGAAATTAACATTTTATTTGGTAGATTGGGTAAAACGGATTGCCCTTCATAATGTGGGTGGGCCTCATACAAACAGCTGAAGGCCTGAATGGAACAAAATGTTGACTCACACTGAGAAAGAGAAAATTCTTTTGCCTGACAGTTTCTGAACTGGGGCATCAGTTCTTCCTGGTTTTACAGCAGCCTGCCAGTTTTTGGACTCAAATTGGGACACCAGCTCTGCAGATTTTGGACTTGCCAGCTTCCATAATGATGTGAGCCAATTCCTTATAAGAAATTTATCCTATTGTTTCTGTTTCTCTTGAGAACCTTGGCTGATACAGTCAATCTTTTTCTTAAAATGAACAATGATGAGAAAATTTGACCCCAGAAATGCTTTCCTATTTTTAAATTTTATTTTCTGCTCATCCCCAACCAAAAGTAAACTATTTCAAAACCTGAGGCCTAAATACATATTTAAATGAAAGCATAGTAAGTTATGTTGGTGAATTACAATATTTCACTAACTGGTCATTTTAGGAGACACACACACAGACATATCTACATGTATACACACACACAAAATACCCTCCTCCTTCTTCCTAAAGGGGAAAAAAGCTTTTCCTCACAGCAAAATACATTGAATAAACAGGGGCATGAAACAAAATTTTCACGGCCTGAAAATTTTTAAATATATTTCATTACTAGTTTAAGTGAATTATAACATAATTTATATTTATAACCATCTCAGATTTTGCCCTTTTATCTCTGGGTCACAGGTACTGGAAAAAAATTGAGTCTTAGATTATTCTGTTGTTTATTGTGAAATAGTTTAATGGTATTATTGTATAATATGTAGTACTCCACACTATTATAGTAACAGCATTATTAAAACCCTATCAAATCAAGATTATATTTCAGAATGCTTGCTTTACCAGCTGGCCTATAAATGTAGTTTAGAAATGGATTAATTAAATTATACCATTCAAATAACACTAATGAAATAGATATTTACACTGTGCTTGTCCAACAGAATCTGTCATGATCAGTTTCCAGAGAAAAGAAAGATCTAATCAAATATGTATATTTTTCAAAGTATACATGTTAATTTGAAGGCTGAGCAAGTTGCAGAAGTATTTCAGGATCAATGATTAAAAAGAGAGGACAAAAAGCATGGTCCTTGGCGAAATAGAGTTGGGAATAATTAATCATTTTAAAGTAAATGTTTCTCTACCTGAATCTCTGCCAAGAGCCTTGACAGAGTACAGACTCCCAGAAGATCCAAACCTGCTCATGACAACAATCTTTATTATACAGTGTGTAGTATTACAAAAGATCCTTTCAGTGCTTGAGATCTTGAAAAGATGCCTGTATCTAGGATTTCTGATAAAGCTTACAATGGCTATGAATGATATTTGGATTTTAATATATGAGGCTTCATGCCATTACATGCACCAGTTCCATTCTTCATGCTGCATTGGAAGGCTTGGTTAAATCAACTGGGGCCAATTCTGGAAGTCTTCTTGCCAAGGATGACATGGCTTCCTTTCCAGAACCTCTAGTGTATTCCCATATAGGCTGACTTATAGGACAAGCCAAAAATTATTGGAGGCTCAGATAATTTTTGAACCACACCTTGCTTTTTTAATCAGCAGAACTTGATAGAAGTAAATGCTATGAACTACTTCATGCTCATATTGCCTCATTCATAATGTGGCTGTCATATAAAATTATCCGCCCACACTTTACCAAGAAGGATCTTTGTCTGCTTCTTCATCCATCAGGAGAAAGCCACTCTAAGTAGAAATTTCTTGGCTTCTTTACAGGTCACTACCTATTTTGATCAGGAAAGTGGATGACGAAGCCTTTCAAGTAATGAAGGTTTCCATAAAAAGCCATTTTAACTTGAAATGTTATGATTAAGCTTTTTAATATGCAGTCTTTTAGAGGTCAAACTTTTAGATAGCAGAATTGTTATTTTTTTTTTTAATTGAGAATGAGCGGAAAGAAATGTGTTCATTATATAATTACAGAGCTTCTCAAGTACTGATATTTCTGCCGTAGAATCAATTTCCCATGCTCTTGCCCAGAGCACAAAAGAAAACAAACAAATAAACAAACACCATATATTATTTGCCTTTATAGATCTGTATGTTGCTTTTTGTAAATATCTAGCCAGAAATAAACCTGGCTTGTTAGCATTCTGGAAAAAGTGAAGCTCTTTTGATCCAGATATCTATCTGTAGTATTATATGGATACATTCTCTAGCTTAGGATGTTATATAGAGGCCAAAATAGTTAGTAAAGTTAATTTACTTTAAATTAACTGAAGTAGAATTATATAAAAATATCAAACTCATGAATGGTATAGAGTGAAGTTGCAATGTTGAAGGCAAAGTCTATTATCATTTAAGAAATTGATAAAAATCTTTAGAGTTGAGACTTAAAAAGATTTCTGGTAGAACTGTTATCAATAGCCCCAGTCTCTCCAATTTCTCTGATTATTAGCAGTGTTTTGATTTATACTGTTTGGGCTATTTCATTCTTACACCATTGCAGTTTAGATTGAGTTATTTCTTTGAATAAGACCCTTTATTATTAGTAATATTTGAGCAGTACCCTTGGTTCTCCATGTACAATTGCTACAATTTCTCTTCAAGTACAGAGTTAAAAATTTCAGCTGTACTTTGTTTTCCTATAAAGCACACTGAAAAGTTCATGCCAGTACACGCTTATTACAGTATCACTGTTTCTGAGACCTTGGATAGGTTCATGAATTTAATTTCTGGCCAGGTTTGTTTTCTCAAACTGTCCTCTTCCACTTTGAATCAGACTTAAATTCAAACTCAATTTAAGCAATTTGTTTAGAAAATGTTGCATGTCTTGTTCTGTTTCCAGGAATATAGCAGGTTGGGTTATTCAGACCAATTCCCCCATTAAAACCAACAAAAGATGCTAGATAAAAGGTTTTTTAAGTACCTTTCAAAAATCTTCAAAGAGATGACAAAGTAGTAAGGAATTTCCAAACCAAAATCTAAGGAAAACCTGGAACCCAGTGGTAAGGGAGTACTGGTGCTATTTTTGCTCCAAAGGCAATTATCAATCAAGACCAATATGGTCTTCAATTTTGATGGCTTAAACATAAGAGGAATAGAAGTTAAAACCCAGGGCCTACAAATCACCCAAGGTAAGAAATATGAGATTCTTCCTACATTAAGTTAGAACTTCGGAAAGCAACACCATAAGCATAACGGTAAAGCAGAAATAGATCTGCCTCTTTTCCACTCTGTCCCCTGAACATCAGGGAAAGTTGCCTCAAAGTTGTATAGAACAGAGCGAAAAATCCCTGAGAAATCATAATCACAGCCAGGTTTGAATAACAGATTTGTAGCCCAAATTAACATCAACTGATAATTATAAAAAAAAAAAAAACCTTAGGCTGTGAATAAATTTCAGAGTGATCACAGATTGGTAGTGTTCCTAGGTGCCTTCAAGAAGCCAATGCAAAGCTCTAGAAAAAGGCTCTTTTATTTTAATTTTCCAAATATACATATAGATAATTTTTGAAGATCACGAATAACACGCAGTTAAAAATAACCAAGCACATGAGGACTCAAGGTACTATAAACCAGAATGAGCCAAAAGAATAGATAATGAAAACATATGCGCAGAGATTGTAGATATTGAACTTTTCAGACATGGAGTATAAGATATATATAGTGTGCTTAAAGAAATGAGATGATAGACTTGAAAATATCTACAGTGTGTTTACAGAAAAGTATAAAAATGTGTAAAATTTTTTAAAAACATGGAAAACTTCTAGAAATAAAAAATGCAACAAACAAAATTTTAACCTCGATGGATGATTTTAAAAGAAGATTAGACACAGCTAAAAAAAAAGAGAAATTGAATAATTAGTCAGAAGATATTATCTAGAAGTCTGCATAGAAAAATTCAAAGATGGAAAATATATGTAGAATAGGTTAACAGACAAGAAATATTAAGTGATAAATTCCAAAGTATGTTTAACTGATGTTTCAGAAGAGGAAGGTGAACAGATTAGGAAAGAGGCAATACATGAAAAGACAATGAATAAAATATTTATGGAAATGTCTGAACTGATGAAAGAGCATATTTAAGATTCCCAATGGATCTCAAAGAATATTAGAAACAATAATACTCCAACCTAAGACACATTCAAATGAAATTCTGTAATAGCAAAGAAAAAATGAAAAATATTAAAAAAATAACCAGAGCAAAAAATACAGATTACCTTCAAAGCATGTTGTGTGGGTTAATATTTGACTTTGTAACAGAATATATAGAAGTCAGAGACAGTAGAATGGTATATTCAGCATGATAAAATAAATAAAATAATTGCCAACTCAGTGAAAATACCTTTCAATAGTGTGAACAAAGTAAAGATTTTTTTTTTAAATACAAACAGAAAGTGAGAGAGTACAATGATTGAAACATTGTAGGTGCTTAGTAGATATTTTTCCCATCTTTTGAGTGACTGTGTTTCAGAAAACAATTATATGGTTATCCTTGCCTCTGATTGCAATGGCTTTGGACAATATCGTCTCAGTCTCTGGAATAAAGGAAGCATAGTTTCATTTGCTTCCTCTGTCAGATAAGCAATATTTAGCATTATTGATTTCCACTTTTATTATTACTACATCCCAACCCCTACACTGTCAATGCTAACTCCTTCAATTATATTCAGATATTTGGTAAATAGCTGATACAAAATAACCAAATGAATAACTAGTGTACTTTAATGATTTGAGCAGAGAACAATTATCTTTAACTGGTCTATTCAGGAGCATATGTTTGATGTGTATTATCATCTATGTAGAAACATTACCAAATATTACTATGATTTGGCCTGTATATTTAATTAAGACACAGGGAAGGACATTTAAATAGTTCTTTACATCATATAAAGTAGCTTTATAGTTGACTTATTTCATCTTTACCAAAAATTTGTAAGATTTTTAGGAAGATTATTCAAAGTTCTGCCTTTTAGATAAACAATCAGATATTCAGAGAAATTATGTGACTTAGCCAAGATCATACTCCCACAAAATGTGCTCATAATAATGTGGATGGACAGAGACTGATTCTAAGGACAGTGAAGGAAAAAAACAATTGCGGTCAGTAGACAGCATTCAATGATTCGGACTCTCTACATGCCAAGCCTTGTAATAACTGGAGATACAGAGATGAACAAAGGTGGACACCTTTTATAAGATGTTCTTAGCCTCACAGAGCCCTTGAGGCCAGTCAGCAATGGAGAGATCATGGTGAAGCTCTGAGTGTCATTAGAAGAGGGAGTGAAAATAAATTTCTACACACCCATTAGAATTGCTAAAACCCAAGTCTTGATAATATCAAATGCTGATTAGGATACGGAGCAACTCTCATTCATTGCCAGTAATGCAACCACTTTGGAAGATAGTTTGGAAGTTTCTTTCAAAGCCAAACGGTCTTACATACTATCTAGTAATCATGCTTCCACATATTTGCCCAAATGAGTGAAAGCTTATGCTCACACAAAAACCTGCACAAGAATGTTTAGAGCAGCTTTATTCATAATTGCCAAAAATTGGAAGCAACCCAATGACCTCCAAGAGGTGGACGAATAAGTAAATCGTGTCACATGCATACAATGTAATATTTATTCAGCAATAAAAAGAAATAAGCTATCAAGTAACAAAAAGACAGTAGAACCTTATATGTACATGGTTAAGTAAAAAAGCTCAGTCTGAATTCTACATCTTTATAACTTCAATTATATGACATTTTGAAAAAAGCAGAACTGTAGTAAAAACATAGTGAAAAGAGAGAGTAAAATGATCAGTGGTTACTGGTTGAGGTAGTAATGGTGAAGAACGACTAAGCAGAGCACGAGAGAATTTTACGTCAGTGAAACCATTCTGTATGACACTATAATGGTGGATGTACAGCAATACATATTTGACTTGTCAAAATCCATAAAATTGTACGACACAGAGTAGACCCTAATGTAAAGTGGATTTTAGTTAATAATACTTTATCAACTTTGGTTCATCAATTGTAACAAACGTATACGGGAACTTTCTGTACTTTTTGATCAAATTTTATGTAAACCTAAAACTGTGCTAAAAGATAAAGTTTATTAAACTAAAAGAAAATAAGGTGGTCAAAGGCAAATTGAAGAAGCAAACAGGAAAGAGTGGTGAGGGTCAGACTTGAGGGGGAGATCCATATTATGAATATTATGGATATTATGGATATTATGGCTATTATAGATATTATGGCATGCCTCTTTTGTCACACCAGATTTTTTTATGAAAACCACATAAGTAAGAGCACCTGCTTTAGACACTTTAAGAACACTGGTGAATGTCTGATATTAAGACATACAGGTAGAAGTGAATTTTTATCATCTGACTTCAAATCCAGGACCTATTCCTCTATTGCTAGTTACTGATATAATTACCGCAAATTACAAGATTAACGTAGAAATGGTGAAATGTTCTGGAAAAAGAAAACAGTAAACAGCACAAACTATTATGGAGGAGAAGCTCAAAAAGTGCATATGGCGCTCAGAATGAACTTCGCTTTATTTGGTTTGTCTATTGCTCCTTTATTCTATAAAAACATATTTTTCAAACAAATTCAAATGGCTGGTAATCAGACTTTTTGCTCCTTGAGAATTTTATATTCACGAGGAAATAATAGGGAAATGTAAGTTACTCCGGAATGCAATTTTTCTCGCTGAAATATTAACTAGATCAGTGTTTTGAGTAAGCTCCAGTAGATGGAGCAAGAGAGTAGGAAGCAGCATCCTTACATGATGTAGTTTGAAATAAAACAGCCGTATTTTCAACAGCTCTGAGTCTGTGTGATTTCTGGCAAGACGTTTAGCAGAGGAGGAGAGCAGACAGTTTTATAGCCTCTGTCACTCTTCTTGGCAGAGCCAGAAGACCCTCTGGTCTATTGGACTTGAGGATTCCTTTTCTGCAGAAGTATTTGATGGCAGCCAAGTGATTGCATATTCCAAGGCCCTTGAAAAGGACTCTTCTGCGTCACTCAGAGGGTCTCGTGTGCTCAAGGGCCTTTCCAGCTCTGTGACTGATGGCAAGCAGCTAGAGTGAAATCTGTAGAGCTCTGCTATTTTTGCCAGAGGAAGCTACTAGAGCATTTTGATTTTTTAAAGGCTACCAAAATAAACAAACAAAAACTATGATTCACATCTGGACAGTGAAACAGTATTTTTATTCATAACTATAAGTGCAACATTTACAAATAGCACATCCTAGAATTTATTTTTCTCTTTTCAATTCATCACATACTGGAATTAGAACATAATGGAGAATTATATAATTAGATTTTTTAAAAATGTCCAAGTAAATCTATTATAAATTCAGGCTGGTTACCTAAATAGTGATGGAATTGGAAGGCACTGGAAGGCTGTGCCTTCCCCAATCCCACCAAATTATTGAGAAAAACTCAGCAGCCTCTCTGAATTTTCTAACTACCTCCCACTTTCTCTGGAAGCCAAGAACCATCGAACTACAAAATAGTTGTTCATATATATATATATATATATACACACACACACACATATATATATGTGCATATATAAACAGTACACTTACACAGGCACACATATATATACACATATATGTATACATCATATATGTATTCAGTTTTCTACATATGGTATTACTTTCTTAATGATAGAGCTAAGATAATCTCATCTGATTTTATGGGATTTCAAGAACGATTATTTCCACTTTCTCATTGAGAAAGTTATTTACATGTTTCACTATCTGCCAAGCCATTCTTCTTGTTTAAGGCAACTTCTTGCTCTGCCCTTTGTTTTACTGTATTTCCCTTTTTACATGGTCAACTTTTCTTGTGAGTTTTTGATTTCTACCTACAAGCAGTGAATAAAGTTATCACCCCAAAATCACTCAGTTAATCAATAGTATGAGAAAAATAAGTGTATGGATAGAGTAATAAATTTGTAGTATCTATTATATACCTGGCATGGAGGGCTATAAAAATGAAAAAAACAAGGTCCCTTCCGCTACAGGCCATAATCTATAATAAGACAAATCCATGTGACCCATGGTCTACAATAGGACAAACCAGAAGAAACACTTATCTACGCTTGAAGATATCAGGATTTCATAGGAGGTGATGCTGGAGCAGAGTATTAAATAATTACCAGGAATTCATCAGATAGGCAAGGGAATGAATAATGGCTAGGAAAATGGTACATACGAAATTTCCCTAATAGCCTGTTTGTGAAAAATAAGTGATTTAGAATGGTTGGAACATTGGATAAATGTGGCAGAAAGAGGGAAGATGATTGTAAAAATATGGAAGAGGTAACTTATGAAAGACTTTAATATAAATACTTGAGACTCTAGACTTAATTCAGCATTGTTAAATAGAACTTTCTACAATGATGGAAATGTTCTATAATCTGCGCTGTGTAATATGGCAGCCACTAACCACATGTGGTTATTGAGTAGTTGAAATATGGCTAGTAATCCTGAGGAAACTTTTTTTTGCTTAATTTAAATTTAGATTTAAATGGCCGCATGTTACTTATAGCTACTGTTTTGGACAGAACTGTTTGTATGATGGGAATTATTGAAAAATTATCATTAATGGAAAAGAATGATTAAGTTTAAAATCAATGAAAAAATAACACAGGTTGTAATGATTTCATTGGACTATATAATACATTTAAAGTTGAAGATTTTTGAATATCACCACATATGAACCTGGAGTTGTGCTCAGTGGTATAAACAAAGCAATTGCAACTGGCCAAGAGCTAAGATAAGAATGATTTTCTATTCTACTCAGAATGAGCAGGTATAGAATAAATAATCAAATGCATTTAGCTTAAGTCTCCAGTTTATACATAAAGAAGTTAGGCACACACATTTGGCATTGAAAAAATATTTTTAGTGAGAAATAATTCCTACCAAGTTAGGAGAAACTTTCCACTAAGTACATAGATCTTGCCAAATCATTTTGAGACCACCGGCTTATTGAATTCATAGAATTTGTGTTTGAGTGATGAAAAGAGATGAAGACTGATTAGAATGTAGGCTCTGAAATCTCAGAGAAGTGAGCCTGTGGC
Organism: Avahi laniger; assembly: GCA_963575035.1. Classification (NCBI taxonomy): domain Eukaryota; kingdom Metazoa; phylum Chordata; class Mammalia; order Primates; family Indriidae; genus Avahi; species Avahi laniger. The sequence continues at coordinate 79,707 of CAUYSK010084265.1, read as the reverse complement.
AACACTCAAGGCTGGCTTGCTCTTCTCTTCCTTCAGTAGATTTCATCGGAGTTAAGACTTGCTTTCTTCTCTCTGACATGACTGACTGCCTATTTCACTAGCAGGTATGTCTAGCAGAAATTTCTTTTGAGAAGACAAAAAGTCCAAAAATAAGCACTACAAGAGCTTAGATAAAAGGCAATACTCTTAGAAAAGGTTTATGAACAGTTTGGAAAATCATCTTAAAATGAAGCATTGGCGAATCCATTTTGAACTATTTACTTTCCCCTATGTAAGGTGTATTAGTTTTCTATTGCTGCCGGACAAATTATTACAAATTTCGCTCCTTAAACAACACCATTATTAGCTTATAATTTCTGTAATTTGGAAGTTCAGGCCCACCTAACTGAATTCTCTGTTCAGTGTCTTACAAGGTCAAAATCAAGGTGTCAGACAAACTGCATTCTCATTTGGAGCTCAGACCCTCTTCTGAGGTCATTTAGATTGTTGGCAGAATTCAATTCCTTGTAGGACTGAGGCTTTCAGCTCCTGGAGGAACCGACAATTTCCTGCCACGAGACCCATTCCATACCATGCTACTTTGCTTCTTCAAAGCCAACAGAAGAGGAAAATGTCTCTTCTGCGTGAGTATTTCTCTTTCAAAAGGGAGTCTGATTAACTCTGGACCACACAGGATAATCACTGTTTTGGTTAATTAAGAGTCAATTGACTTGGGAATTTAATTATATCTTCAGCCTTATAATGCAACATAGTCATGGTAATGATATCCCATCATATTCACAAATCTGGCCAAGACTAAACAGGAGGGGGTTATACAGGGCATGTGTACCACACGATGGGAATCTTGGGGGTCACTTTGTAATTCTGTCTGCTACACAGGACTGTGGCACTCTATTCACATCTCTTTCCTAACCCTGTATTTTCCCTCATATAACTACGCATGCTCACATATCTGCCTCTCCCATTAAAAACAGTGATATCGTAGTAATCTTACCTTTTCATACTGATTCTACAGCAGGCCTTTACAAAAGGAAGGCTCTCTCTCTGCTCATTAAGTGGTAGTTGGTTTTATCTTATTTTTGCTTATGTAAAATTATATTTATATGTGTGTGCATAGATATATATGTATACACATACTGAAGGTGTATATTTATATATATATATGCACATGCTGATGGTACATATATCTGTATGTATGCACACCCCTCAATGAAATCAAAGAGATAGGAAAGACAAATTTGTTGTGGAAACAAAACAGGAAGAAATAAATTTTGAAGTGAACTTGAAGCTTCTGTTGTATAAAGGATACAATGTGTTGTGACGAGTTTGATGGTTTTAGAGGTAGAAGGAAGAAATGAACCATGACAGGAGTAAAGAAAAAGAAGAGGCCAGGCGCGGCGGCTCACGCCTGTAATCCTAGCTCTCTGGGAGGCCAAGGCAGGCGGATTGTTTGAGCTCAGGAGTTCGAAACCAGCCTGAGCAAGAGCGAGACCCTGTCTCTACTAAAATTAGAAAGAAATTAATTGGACAACTAAAAATATATAGAAAAAATTAGCCAGGCATGGTGGTGCATGCCTGTAGTCCCAGCTACCCGGGAGGCTGAGACAGGAGGATCGCCTGAGCTCAGGAGTTTGAGGTTGCTGTGAGCTAGGCTGATGCCACGGCACTCTACCCCGGGCAACACAGTGAGAATCTTTCTAAAAAAAAAAAAAAAAAAGAAAAAGAAAAAGGAGAATGCAAATTTATATAAAATAGAAATTAATTACCTGGAAAACTATGCATCTTATAGCTGTCTTTAGACTCGTTTGCAAAATAGTAAGTTCCACAAACTCCATCTGAGACTTTTGTTTTTCCTCTTTGCTAATTTGTAACAATATATGAAAACTTGCTTTATTAAAAAAATGTAGAAAATATATATCATTCAGTGATTTTTTTAAAGTATCCAATGCCTCTGAGAGTAAAAGAATGTGTTAACCAGAAATATGTAGAAGACACTAAATCATAGAATGAAGTATTAAGTGGGTGTGTGTATTTGATTAGGCTAAAAAATTTTGATAAATGATTTAAAATATTCACTTATGAGGAGGTTAGTCTTCCTTAGTCTAAAGCACCAGCATTGGCTTGCCCTGTGGTCATCGCCTTGCAAAACAGTGCCAATTTTTCTCAGGATCTACATATACTGCACTTCTACTTCTAAACCTATAATTAGACTCAAGTTCCAGCGGGCCCTAAACGGTGAGGTACACAGTATAACTTGCCAGGAAATTCACTGCACTATACACAAAAAAAACAGCATTAAAAATATATAGAGATAGATAGAAATCTGGGGAAATTGTGTGGGAATGGATATTAAGGGTGTAGTCTTTAAGGGGTGGGAGACCTGTGGTCTTCGGGCCACATGTGGGTTTCTGGATCCTTAGTGTGGCCTTTTGACTAAATACAAATTTTACAGAACAAATCCTTTTAATAAAGGATATATATGGAGAGAGAGGTTGACTGACCAATTATAGGGTATTGACTCACACCTCTATAGGGCCTGAGAAGTCCCAAGATCTGTAGTGGGCAAGCTGGAGACTCAGAACATGAACAGTATAAGTTGTAGTCAAAGCCCAAAGGCCTGAGAACCAGAAGGGTTGATAATATAAGTCACAATACCAGAGCAGAAGACCAATGTCCCAGTTCAAACGGTCAGGCAAAAAGAGCTCCCTCTAACTCAGCCTTTTTGTTCTATTCAGTTTTCAATTAATTGGAAGAGGGCCATGCACATTAGAGAAGGCAATATACTTTACTTAGTCTGTCTATTCAAATGTTAATGTCATCTAGAAACACCATCACAGACATATCCAAAATAATGTTTGACCAAATGTCTGGGCACCCTATGGCTCAGTCAAGTTGACTGATAAAATTAACCATCACAAGTTCATCTCTGGTTGACTTGGCATCCATATGCATCTCTTTAAACCATATTTAATCTCAAAATAAAGATAATAATGAGGCGTAATTCTGCAGAATATGCTATATCCATCCTGTATACAATGAAAAGCACTCTAACCCAGTCCCCATAAGAGGAGGCAAAGTCCTCGAGTGATGTTTACTCTTCTCCTTGATATCCCATAACTTAAATACTATGACATAAAATTAACAATACTTACATATTATGATATAAAATCAATACATCTTATGCTATGTGATAAGGGAATTAGAAATATTTGCTTAATACACACAAACATACACATACATACTCACATATGTATTCATAAAAATAAGAAAGAAATATTCATGACAATGATAGTAATTGTTTTTGTAACTGGTCTCATGGTTATAGCTGATATTTATAACCACCTTCTTCCCTACACTTTCTGTATTCCCTTTACTTTCAGAAAGCACCTCATCTGGTCATGGCTCTTTGAGTCACCAAACAGGGTGACTCAAACCTAGAGTCCTGATGAGTCTGGGCCATTAAAAGTCCTCTCTGGATTGGTTGGTTGTAATTTTCAACCGACCTTAATCACAGGGCATGGTAATACTAAGATATTCCGTAAGGGATCTTCTGTATTCCAGACATACTCTTCCTTACCTCCATTGTGGAGCAGTTGTCCAATTTTCCCTTGGTAGTCAGGATAGTCATCCCAGCCAGCACAGTAAGTCCCTTATTTGCCTGATGATTCAGAGGCATGAGGAGCCCAAATTGGCTGGGTGGCAGTCTAAACTTCCAGTTCAATGGATCATTGTTGTGCCTCCTGGTAAAAGGGTTCCTCCCTTTGGAACAAAAACCTCTAGGCCAGCACAGCATAAGGTCACGGAAACAGGATGCAAAAATTTGCTAGTGGGTCACCAGGCTTAATAGTGTGTAGTGCTACTCCCGTTTCCACCCCTTGATTCCTGGACCTGTGAATCTTGGCTATATATTGGATGCTAAATCAGAGTACATACAGCCTTCTGAACAACCTTGCTCCAGCTCTGCAAGGTATTGCCACCTAGCTGGGGCATAACTGAGTCTTCAAATAGCCGTGCCACTATTCTATCCTACCAGCTACTTCAGGACATGGGGAGCATGTAAGATCAGTGAATTACATGAGCATGGGCTTATTGTCATACTTCATTTGCTGTGAAATGAGTTCCTTGATCAGAAGCAATACTGTTCGAAACACCATGACAATAAATAAGGCATTCTGTAAGTTTATAGATGGCAGTTTTGGAAGAAGCATTGGTGCGGCAGTGGCAAATCTGTATACAAAACAAGTTTCTGTTCCCCTAAGAGCTCAGTGTTGTCCTTTCTGTAATATGTCAAGTTGAAAGCAATTCTCTTAGCAGCTGCCCTTTGCTGCCATTTTGAGGACAAGGAGGATACACTTGGCTTCAGTCAACGTGACTACTTGCTTTTCATTGAATTTTCTCAGTCCTTTCTCATCTAAGCTTGTCTTGTGGCACTATTTCACTTTGACTGCTTCTTTCTATTCCTGTTTGTGAAAATGCCCTCCCCAGCTTAGGTGTCACCTTTTCCAGGAGATTTTAACATATCACTTCAAATAGAGGTGCTTTCTTCTTTTTCTGAATCCCTAGAATAGTGGTGGAAATTATGTTACAAACATCACTAATCATCATGGCATACTTCTCCCAACCTGGGCTGTGGCCTCAGAATCTTTAATAATACAGCACACTATGCATCCACTATAATTTCATAAGTTAACACTGGATATGAAGATTAATTTTGATCCTATCATATTTCTCAGGTGTGGATTATATTATAGTTAATATATGTGTACACCTCATTCTTTCAACTAAACTATAAGCTTCTTGAAGACAGGACACAAATTACTTTATTTTTATATTTCTCAAAACAAACAGCACAACGGTTTGCATACAGTTAAGCATCAAATGTAATATTACTATCTGCCATCTATTGAAAATATTCTGTTCCTCGGTATCATGATATAATTCAAATACTGTCAAGAATCTATTTTCCATGATTTTAAATAGGAAAAAATATAGCGAGTACATGTCATCCTCATGCTCCCAATTTCCTAAAACCCAGTGAAATGTTCATATATATATAAATATCTGCTAAATATTTAAAACATTTCCTCCAGATCACCAAATATAATCTATATAATTGTCACAAAATATAATTTGTTTGCAGTAACATTGCCTTTCTTAGTGCCAGCAACATCTAAAATAAGTAGTTCCTTTGTTGAGAATTGGCCTGCTTCTCAAAATGTCCTTGTGGTTCTGACATTGTATCAATTCTATTTGAAATATAACTTTTCTCCACACAATTTTGTTTAAAAATATTATATTATTGAGTTTTAGAGACATAATTTTTCTATTTAAATATTGACTGAAAAATACTGTGCTAAGAAACTCAAGTATTTTGTAAAGTTGAAGTACTAAAAAACAGGCAGCCTTTTACCAGAAAAATAATAACTATGTAGGTCTTATGTGTGGTTTTGCTGCATTTGTGTGCTTGCTTCTTTGTTTATTTATTCATTTAATACATATTTATCAATTATCTACCATAGATCAAATCTTATGTAGGCATTATCAGTCAATTATGAAAATCAAGTCCTGAAAATTAACTTATAGTCTAACGAAGTGTCCAAACATGTAGAGACATGATTACAGTACAGGTTAACATAATCTCTAGTAGCTTTGGGAGATAATAGTGAATTGAGATATTATTAGCTTTGCCATTGTGATTGTTGAGGCTTCACAGAGGAGGTGGCATATGATTTACCTTGAAGAAACAAGAGGAGTATGCCAGGGAGACTGGTAAGATCAATTGTACAGAGTTATGTTTGAGAAACTTCAATAAGTCTTTAATGTCTTTAATAAGTCTTTAATGTCTACAATACAAAATATATATTGATGAATGGAGAGAGATGTGACTCCAAAGTTAGCTGGAGTTAGATTCTGAGTACTCTGTACTCATACTGGTACTCTGGTACTCAGGTACTCCAAAGGCATACAGGTACTCTGTAAGTTTGGACTTTACCTTTTGGTGGCGAGGACGAAATTATGTAAGTGGTTTTGGGAGAGAATTGGTTAGGGCTTATTTTAAGAAGATAGCTGACAAAATTGCTGATTATGGATCATAGGAAGATACTATAGCCAGTAAGTAATAAGCACCAAAGTGATGAAGGCTCAAACAGGTTTTCAAATTTCCTAAGCTATGGTAAAAGCTAGTGCCATCAATAGATTTTTATGAATAACAATATCTGATGATTCTAAGAAATTTGCAGAAATATATTTCCATGAAAGAAAATGTCACTGTAAGAAAGGCCATAAAACACAAGTACTGAGGGTGAGAATGTTAATATTTTATGAGTCACTGAGGCTGATTACGCCATAGCATCTCATGAAACTTCTTTTCAGGTTCTGCTCAGATGAAGATCCTTGGGGCAGGGCATCTGGAACACATTGAAGATGCATCCCAGGCTCTCCTTTCTATCCCTTTCCCCCAGGATCATAAAATTTCCCTCTTCTACTGAGAGTCTCATTCAAATTCCTCAGTGGAACTGACCTCCGGGTATTCTTTTACCCCGGTAGTGGTCAAAGAGAGGTCAAACTGCTACTCCTGCCAGATCTTTGCATTCAATGTCACCGAAGTCTGGGTGAAGAGGCTCAGAGATCCAGCCTTGTTCATATTTTTCTTGAATCTTTTAGTGAGAAAAATTTTAGTTATGCTGTTCTTTAAGGGAGCACTTTTGACTCCCAAGGAGTCTTTACATAATTCTGATGTCTCATGCTTCAAAGTGTCTAGTAAAATCTATTGGGGCTGCGTTAGAGCAAAAGAAACTCAGAATGTATATTGATACAAAGAAAATTAAGGAGCAAATGAACATGAATATGGGCAGGGAAAGTTTTTCTCAATCATCTTAAAATGCTCAAGAAGTTCTTTTCTTCCTGTTTTATAATTTAATCCCAAGTCCTATCGACAAATAGAAAAATGTTAACATCTCAAAGGCATTGGGAATATTTCACAGCTGCACAGTTATTTTGAATATAAAAACTTCACATCAAACTATAATCTGTCAAAAATATATTTATCAACCTAATCCTTTTAAATTATTTAATTTTAAAAGGTGAAGTGTGATTTTGTTTTAGAAAAATATTATTGAGAAGTAACTCTAAAATATTGTAGTTTGGGAATTTCTCATGGAATTCCTCAAGTATTAAAATGGAGAGCAATGTCTTTGTGCAGAAGTCTACAAATTTGTTCAAACAAAACCCTAACAAGAAACTAATATTTGGATAAATATAAGATTTGGTAAAGATTTTACTTTTAATTTCTAATGGTGTACTTTATTGAAAGGAACTAAAACCCTTGAGCTTTCTTATTTTAGAAGGAAAAAAGACATAAAATATTGAAAAAACAAGTAATTTAGCAAATGTAGAATTAAATATTTGATTCCTGATGAATGATCTTAAATTGATTACCAGCATTCTCTGCCTCCAAAGTATACAGGAGAAATTCCATACTTTCAACTAATTGCACTATTTGTATTCATACTGAAGTAATTTTATTTTATTTGCAATAATACAGAAATTTGGAAAGAACTGTTAGTTTTAAACAATTTGTAAAAGTGTTGTCATTTTACCTGTTCAAAGAAAATTCAAATTTGAGATTATATTTGGTTTTATTAAAAGAAAACATACAAACCTTCAATTCTAGCTCATGTTTGTATTTTTTCTTTTATTTTAGAAAATTTTTCAGATGTAGGAAAATAAGTCTTCAATTTAGTCACTTTCAAAATGGCAATAAATAAGTTCTAAACCCTATAGTATGGGGAAACAGGTACTTTGATATGTTAAACAAGAACATGAATTGATATAAATGAAATTAAATGCAGCTTTATCTATTTAATCATAAATATAAATACATGTCCTGTGTCCCAGCAATTAATTTCTAAAAATTTATCTTTTAGATATACTTTCAAATACACAGAAGAATGTATGTGTAAGAATATTCATTGCAGCAATAAACATGTATATTGATTGGGCTTGTTTAAATATATTATTGTAAATCCACCCAATGAAATGTCATGCAGATATTAAAAAAACAAAGAAGTTTTAAATGCACTAAAATGGAATAAACTTTTATATTAAATGAAAAAAATGAGATATAGAAAAGATTCCATATAATGCTGATATTTATTTGTTAAAGAAGAAATTTTCATGTACATATTTATATGTGCATAGGATATCTGTGGAGGGATATCCAAAGAGCTAGTGACAGTGGTGGCCTTTGGGGAGAAAAGCTGGGTAGAAATGGAAAAGAAAATTACCTTTATTGTATATACTTTAACATTGTTTGAGCTCTGTTCCCTGTATATGCACTATAAATTCAGAAAAATAAATTAATGCTAATAAATATAACCTATGGTAGCTATTCTTTAGCTTTATTTCTTGTTTATATTACTCTTTTAAAATAATTATTTATGTTTTAGGAGGAGATAGTAAAGTAAAAGATTAATATTATCAACACTATGGAGCAATATTTACAAGAGTTTTTGTCTTCCTTATATAGTCCTAATTCAGGCTGCTGTTCTTCATGTGAACAGAAATGTCATTAGCCCATTTATTTTAGTGACTTTGGGAGACCACCGTTTTTAATCATGGTTGGGGATTTTAATGTGAAGACATTTAAATGCATAGGATAAATATGTCGTGATATGATCCTAGTACTCTGAGTGTTCATGGATTTTGCTTGTGGAGAAGCATAGTATAGTTTCACAACCAATGTCTGGCCATTCTGTTTCCTTATATATAATTCTGTAACTTTGAAAACTTTATTTCAAAATAGATGAACACTATTAACCACAAATCTATCTACACAATACAAATAAGTAGTTCTTCAAATTATACTCTATTTTGAACTAACCATTATCAGATAAATGAGGTTTTACTGAACATAGCAATTGCAAGTGTTCTTCAAAATATTCATGAAAGTCTATATTTTTATAAGACTTGGCAGTTTAAACATATGTTGGCAGAATATTTAAAACATATTTCTAGGGAACTGAAAATTCTTCACATGCAATTATAATCCTTTAGCTATTGGCACTGTGTTCTTAACAGTCATTTTATTTAGTTTATATTTCTTATCAAAGTATATTTAGTTCAATACAACAGTTTCTCAAACAGTTGCAACATAGAAATACATACCCTTTTTCCATCATCTAATCCTGACAGTTCTACACTTGGTACATAAGCAAGAGATAATTTTCTGTTTGATTCTTGACTGTTATTCATACAGTTAGAGAGAAGGTTGAATAATTCTTCAGGGTATCTATAGTAAGTCTTCATGAGTTCAAGAATTTGTGAAGTTAATCAAATAAAATTTTCCCTACCTGTGATTGAGAAATACGATGACACATGTATATAAAATTTTAATCAGCACCAACGTATTAGAGTGACTCTCTTAAGTGTATTTAGTGTCTTAACATAGATAACTTTGAGTTAATGGATTGTGCTAGAGAAAATATTTCTGATTCAATTTTCTTTATAAGCTCTTCTTTTAAATACATTCCTTAGTTTTAGGCCATTGAAGACTTGAAGAGTGATAAATAATCTGTCTGTGTCTTACTATTCGCTCATATCCCATGTAGAAAGTTGTATATTTCTTTTGTAATAATGTTCCCCTCCAGCATCTTGGGCTATAAAATATCACATGTTTTTAATATTTAAATTAGGGGATAAAGTTGTATATCACCATTGTATAAAATGTTTTGTTTTCTCTCATGGAGGCCATTAGACTCCCTTAAATTTTGCCTGTGGAGAAAGAAAAAAAAAAGAAATTGGAAGAGTTTATTGATGTGTCCCTTTTTCTGTTTTAGTCACACATAGTCAAGCACAGATGGTTCCACGTATTCTGCTGCCATTCTGATCAACTGCCTCCCTGACGGGCACACTGCTCCATAGCGATTGGTGGTTTCTGATGCTAGGAGTGGCAGCAGCTGCTAACTTTTAAATGATCCATTCTCTCATTAAGAATAATAATAATTATGATAATAAAAATATCATTTTCTAGATATCCTGATGCACATTTACAATCTATTAGAAGTTTTTACAGTCAAAATTCAATTGGGTATTTATGTGAATCAATTTTATCTTCATTTTTAAATAAGGAAACTTGGCTGTGGAACTCCCATTTTCATAATGGCGTAACATGCTTAATCTAGAAACTTTGAGATAATTGTATTCACTTCTGATGTATGAATAAAATTTTCCTCCTGAGGGCATCTGACATTCATGCTGTCATTTGGCTTCCCTGTGCTGTAGTATTTGCTGCTGTGACTGCTCGTTGCCTCTGTAGACTGGCATCCATACCTTCCACCCCTAGTCCCTTGTGGTCTCTGATCCAAACTCCTGGCCAAAGTCCATTCAGTATAAGAACTCCATCCATTCAGTCTAAAGAGCCTCTGCGTGTGTGTTGGCCCTCCTCTCGGGAGTTGTGTACTCTCTTCTGTTTTCTCTGCCACTCTGAGTCCTGCTGGGCTTTGCAAGGCTTGTCTGCAGGCTCATCCATGGAAAAGCCTCTGCAGGACATTTTTAATTTCCATTGCAAGTTTGTCTTGACATCTTAGTACTTCTCTGAATAAAGACTTTCGAAGAACTTGAAATTTTACTTGGATGTTTCCTTGAAGTAAAATATAAATTCTCTCCTCTGGGATTTTGCCAATCCCTTCCGAGTATTTATATCTCATTTTTTTTTAACCCCAAGTCAAGCCTAAAAAATGTGGGATTGTAATTCTGTTCTCAGGGACCCAGAGAACATCTAAACCTTAAACCATTGACTTCATATTCTGCAAACTCCGTCTTCCTTGTCCAGAAGTGTGCATTAGCTTGTGTGTGTATGTGTGTGTGTGTGTTTAATATTTCTTCCCCGTTGTAGTAGGGAAGCTTAGGTAATCACCCTCAATCCTTCACTCTGTGCTTGTTTCATAGAATTTATTTAGTTCTCTAGACTCTGTCTCTCTTTCTTCCAAGACAAGATTTTTTGTCATTCAAAACCACAAACTGAAACAGTTCCCATAATAAATTCCTGGGATCTTAAATATGAAAAACTCCTTGGCTTTTAGAAAATTGTGTTTGTTATGAATTTCAAAATCCATTTACATAGCTTCTCAATTGAGTTCTTTGTTCTAAGCTGTACTTGAATGCCCTGCTTGGAATCCCAGAGCTGATATTCCTACCACTTTAGTAGTGCAGAGAAGGATAAGTGCAATAGGAATTGCCAACAACGAGGAGCATTTAGCATCAAATGGTTATCCCCTACACATCCCTGCACGCCATTTGTTTATAGAGTCACACAATAAACATTTGTGAGGGATGTGCAAATCACCTAGTCACCACACTCATAGATGAAAGAGTAGAGCCTGTGGACATTATTTTTTTCTTAAGATCACACATGTGGCAAAAACAAGGCTAGAACCTAGGTTCTTTCATTTCTTATAACATGCCACAGTGTTCCTCTGCTGTTGTTTACTCTGTTATCTCTGTCATTTTGGTTGCAGCTACACCGAACCTCCAAAAATAGATTTTTATAAGTTTTTCCATGAAAGTTCTGCTTTTGTCATTGCGGAGGAAAGGCACAGACCTCATTCTCATTGTTGGTGAAATACAACATGTCAGATTTATGTGCAATATATCTAATATAACTTTCCATGTTTTTTTTCTTTTCTACTATGAGATAGCTTCTCTTTCCTACTAAGCTACCTGAAACCCACATCCACAGTATAATTTTGTGGATTTATATATGTGTATATAGTTTGTATACGGTTAAAGAATCAGAAGCCTAACAAACTGACAAATCATATTACTTCAACATCTCATTGCTACGCTCCCGTCACTGTGGGTCGTGTATATATATGTACAAAGATTCTGCATACATATTGTATAGATTATGGTAGAAATCGGATTTTACTTTCAGTGCAGTGAGAAGCTGCTGAAAATTTTAAGCTAGGGAATAAAGTGATCTGATTACCATTTCTTGAAAGATAAGTCAAACTGCTGAAAGGAGATCAAATTGAAAAAACTGTAATGGTGGAGGGAAGGTGAAGAGGGACACAAGAGGAGAGGAAACAGCAGAGAAGAGGCTGTTATAGCTGCCAAAGCACGAGATGCGTCAGGCTGAACTAAGGCAGTGGGAAAGGGGATGGAGAAAGTGACAGTTTGGATAACTGTGTTGGAAGTAGAGTGAATGGGAATTTCTGTGCTCCTTTCCTCAGAGCAAACTTCAAAGAGAAAGTATTAATGAGTCACTGTGATTCTCTCATTTGGCTAAATGCATTTAATATAGCTTCTCTACTCATCTAAAATGAAACGAGGAAGAATTATAGGACTCAAAGCACAATAAATAGAGACCAGTTAATACCACATACTCCAATATTCTTGGTTATTCAGTATCATTTCAATCAGACACAATGTTTTAAAGAATAATCTCTCAAATGTTGGCACACCAAAATAGACACTTAATTTATTATTATTAATACTAGGATTGTTTTAAGGCCAATGGAATTGGACTTTCCTTTTGTTCCTAGTCCAAAAAGCATTTATATTTGTTGATCTTCTTGGCCTGGTGTAAAAATCTATCTTTTGAGATTGGCATTCCCCAGTGACTAAGTGGTGAATTATGCTGTCTGGAAAGTTATCGTGAGTTCCACTGTGGTTTTGGTTCAGTAGGTTTTTATGTATTTTTACAAATTTTGTGCATACACCCGGAGGCTTTTTGGCCCTAGCTACATTTTGAAATTCAAGAGAGTAAATATGAACCATTTAACGGTCTCCAATTCTAGATTCAGCATTTTAAATATATTAAAATATGTATATGAGGAATTTTCTGAAATTTAAAACAGAGACTAATTTGGCAAATATTTTATTAATATTGAAAAAGGAGCTTTCTGTGTAGCTCATTTGATTACATGTCCTTTAGGTCATAAGAGGCATATTTTGAATCTGAGCTCTGGAACTTAGAAGAAGTATATTTAATATTCTAGATATTTATTTTGAATATCTAGTAGGTGGATAAGATCAATGCTAAAAAAAGATTTTACCTATTCCTGGGAAAACTCTTAAGCTTGTAGTCAACTTGAATTTAGCAACACTATGGAGAAATGCAAAAAGGTTTGTTTGGGAATGAAGAAAAATTCATTTTTTGGATAAAGCATAGCTCTTTCAACAACATAAAATATATATTTGGTAATATTTTTATTTCTCTCCTTTGTGGCAAATGTAAATAATCCATTCAGGAAATAAGGTCACTGGCATATTTTGTTGAAAGCCCACCTGATAGTAAAATAAGACCCTGTAATTCTCATATGCATAATAATCTCTCCAAATTAACTGTTAATCACACAAGTTAATTAATATCACCCAAAAGTACCTTGTGATTTTTAAAGGTAAAAAAAGTCATGAGATACTCAGAATTATGTAACATACATCTTGGAAATTCCCTTTGACCTTGAAGATGTGAGTCTCATTCAGGAAGTTATTATGCACACAGACACATAGGTAATGACAGTATTTTAATAAAGGGATATTATTTTGTGCATAATCACAATTGGACTGTATTATGCCAGAGGTATACAAAAGTTTCAGAGGTAGAAGCAGCAGTTTAGGACGTAGGATTGTTGCTTCTATTGTTATTTTCCGTCTCACAATACCCTCATTTTGGCCACTGCTTTTTCATCTGCCAAGGGATGTCAGAACTCTTGTCTGCTACTACCTCAAAATGTGGTCAGAGCTTTCGTATTTTGCTTGGTAATCCCTTGAGATCTTTGGATGAAAAGAGCCATAAAAGTCCAAAATGTTTTTCTAGGTGGGGGTTTCCAAAATTGGTCCCTTTGAGGGAGCCACCCACTTGGAGATTGAATGCCCTCCCTGTGTAATGTGGAAAAAGTGGTTGGTGAAATTTGTTCTTCTAGCATCACCAAAGGAAAAAAAAAAAGAAAAAAAAAAAAAACAGACGTCTTTATTGTTTAGAAAGTGAAACACACCCAATGGGGATCACTTCATCATTTTTTTAAGTGAATGAAAACATCACAAGTTGAACTGATGAAATGCAGGATAAGTGCAAACAGACTACACCCTTCCTCTTTCAGTCACAAGGAGCAGTGGTCTGCCAATTCTCCCCACTGCACCCACCCTGTCTGGTGAAAGGCCCTAGTTGGCTGGCAAACCGTGTCCATATCTGAGCTACAACTAATCATGCCACCGTTGAGTCACCAACAGAAAATCCCAGACTGGTTGCTTCCGTCTTTGTGGTGTAGAGCAATAATTTACAAGAGAATCTATTCCCTGTCATTTTTTATTTTTTTTTCATCTGTGTCATTTTTTCCCCTTTTCTTACTCACTTTCATTTCTTCCAGTTTTTAATTATCATCCTTCTCTTAAGCCATCCTTTTCTAATCTCAAGGGCTATTTTAGAAGGATGCTTGCTCACCAGATGCAACTCTCCAAGGGCTCATTTGGAAAAAATAACAATCTCTTTTTGTCCCTTCAGCTGCCAAAAGTCATCATGAGTCATGTTTTTGACCCAATTGACAGAAATACTTAGTATAAATAGTTGGCCTTTCCCAGAGTTGCTTCTTAGCTGCCATTCCATCTTGTTGATTTCCACTGACTGATAAGATGCAGCATTTGACCAGAGTAGGCTACCTGGTCATTATGTCCTTTGTATCTTTCCTGCCTCTGTTGCACCTGACTAAAGGGATCAGATCAAGTGGGTGAAAAGCAAAATAAGTGGCTGTCAGTTAGCATTCTAGCTGTAGAGGTTGGAACTCTTGCAAAGTTACTCCCCCTCCCAATTGAACTGGGTTCTACATGCTAAATCAGAAAGTAAGCAACCTAGTTCCTAAATAATAATAATATTTATAAAATAATAATTTAAGGTCAATCCTTAGTAATATCACTATTATTATACAACTTGATATTAATGACTTGGGAACCATGGAAAGAAACTTGTTTCAAATAGACACAATATTGGGTGAGTTTCTTGCTATTTTAAGAAATAAGAATAGTGGAGCACAAAGAAACTATTAAGAAACAACGTTGATATAGCACCTCTTGTATTTTCCTGAATAGAACTGGAACCCATTCTACTAAGTGAAGTATCCCAAGGATGGAAAAATAAGCACACATGTACTCACCATCACATTGGTTCCACTGATCAACACCTAAGTGCACATATATAGGAATAACATTTATCGGGCGTCGTGCAGATGGGAGCGGGGAGGTGGGGATGGGTATATACATACATAATAAGTGCGACGCGCACCGTCTGGGGGATGGACACGTTTGAAGCTCTGACGAGGTGGGGGAAGGGCAACATACGTAACCTAAACATTTGCACCCCCTAATATGCAGAAATAAAAAAAAAAATAAAATAAAGAAAAGTAACAAAATTAAAAAAAAAACTATTGCTGGTATTCACTATTTACCATGTCAAAATAAAGTTTTTAAAAGTTTAAAAAAGTTTGTTTATGTACAAACATAAATAAATATGTCAGAGATTTATTTAACTCATTAATGAGGCTTATCAGTCAAGGGTTCAATTAGGTAAACAAAATCAGTAAGATATATGAATACTATACACTACGTGTACATTTATTTATTTGTTTGTTCATTTATTTCAAGGCATTGACGTACAAACTATGAGCACTGGCTAAGCAAATCTGAAGTTCTGCAGGTCATAAAGTCCACGAGGGAAGATTACAAGAGTGCTAGGTCCTCATGAGCATGGGCCAAAATTTGTTGTTTACAGATTGTCAGGAAAGAATGGTTAGGAGCGGGATAGAACTGAAAATGGCCCAAGCTGTGTCTTCAGGGAAGATATAAACCCTTTTTAAGTTCTTCCTACTGAATAAATTAGGCTCACCCAGAGTAATCTCTGCAATTTAAACTTAATTGATTAGGAACTTTATTTACATCTGCAAAATCCCTTCACAGCAGCATCTAGATTAGTGTTTGATTAGATAACTGAGAAAACATGCATACATGCTACAGCAGGGCTGCCGCTTCCCTTCCAGTCTCCAACTCTCACGAAGAATATCTCTCGTAGCCCATGTTATCAGGAAACATACTAGAATTCTGGGTAAAGTAGTTTATCCTTGCCAAGTTGACACTCCCACAAAGCCATTCAGGTATATTTACAGACTGAAAAAAAAAAAAAGGTTGGATCAATGTTGCTTAATTAGATACGAAACTGATTAATGTTCAATAAGGCAATAAAATGATAAACTTTTGGGATATCTTTTTTATCAGAAAGAAAAAATGTACATCTCCATCAGACACAAATGTATAAGGTAACATGTAACCGCAGACTCTGAGACTTAATTAATTATAATTAATTATAAAGTCAAAGGCCTAGACAAATAATAATCCTTGCATAGACCTATTAGTTAATACTCCAGTATGACTGAAAGAATATGCAGACCTTCTTTCACTTTATTTCCAAATTTTAGATAATTTTTTTAACAACTATTTAAATATTTTATCTTCCTTTACTATTAAAATGATTATCTTTCTTTGAAAATTTAAATTTCCTAAAATATATTTTGCTTGCTGGATCAGAAATTAGTGTTAATTTTGCAATTAAATTCTAATTTTTTTTGTCTTTGATATAGCTGCATAATATATCTAGCCCCTAGTGGCTACAACAATCATAGGAGTAGCTGTGGTTGTATGGGAGATAACTCTCATGTGTATAGGCATATGGGTCCCTTGAATTAACAAGCCTCAAGCAATCAGAAAGGAAGAAGGAACAAAAGGGACAATATGTTCATTATTTTATTTACAGGCCCAGAATAAGGACGATGATAATAGTAAGAAGAAAGACAGAATAAAAGGGGGAAAAGAGAATCATCATTTTTTAATTTTTTAATTTTTATCGTGAAAACAACACGAGATCCAACCTCCTAACAGATTTTAAAGTATGAAGTACATTGTTATCTATAGACACAGTGTTGCAATATTGTACAGTAGATCTGTAGAACTTTTTCAACTGGCATAACTGAAATTTTGTACCTATTGATTAGCAATTCATTTGCTGTCATTCCAAGTGCTTGGAAAACACAATTCTATTCTTTGCTTCCACAAATTTTACTACTTTAGATACCTCATCTAAGTGTAATCATGCAGTATTTGTCCTTCTCTTACTAGTTCATTTAGCATTATGCCCTCAATCTCATTCCTGTTGCCAAATATTGTAGGATTTCTTTCGTTTTCAAGGCTGAATGATATTGCATTATATGTATTAATATTGATATATACCACATTTAAAAAATCCATTCATCTATTAATGAAAATTTAGGTTGTTTCTACATCTTGGCTATTGTGAATAGTGCTTCAATGAACAATGGAGTGCAAATATCTCTTTGAGATCCTGATTTCAATTCTTTTAGATGAACACCTGGAAGTGAGATTGCTGGATCATATGGTAGTTCTATTCGTGATTTTTTGAGAAATGTCCAT
The DNA here is from genome assembly GCA_963575035.1 of Avahi laniger. Lineage (NCBI taxonomy): Eukaryota > Metazoa > Chordata > Mammalia > Primates > Indriidae > Avahi > Avahi laniger. The sequence continues at coordinate 62,235 of CAUYSK010084265.1, read as the reverse complement.
GCTATTTTCTATAGTGGATGTACCATTTTGTATTCCCACCAAAAGCATATAAGAGTTGCAACTTTTTCACAACCTCACCAACACTTGTCGTCTTTTATTTTGTTAATATAATCATCCTAAAAGGTGCGAGGTAATATCTCATTTTGGTTTTGTTTTGCATTTTATGAATGATTAGTGATATTGATTGTCTTTTCATATACCTGTTGGCCATTTATATGTCTTCTTTGAAGAAATGTCTATTCAAGCAAGTACTTAGCCCATTTTTTAAATTAGGTTATTAGTTTCTTTGCTGTTGTGTTGTAGGAATTTCTTATATATTTTGGATATTAACATCTTATCAGTTACATGGTTTGAAAATATTTTGTTCCATTCTATGGGTTGCTTTTTTACTCTGTTGATTGTTTCCTTTGCTGTGAAGAAGCTTTTTAGTTTGTTATAGTCTCAATTATCTCTTTCTGCTTTTGCTGCTTGACCTTGGCATGAAATCATTGCCAAGACCAATGTCAACAGGCTTTTCCCTTATGTTCTCTCCTAGGAATTTTATATTAATAGTTTGGGTTTTACACTTAAGTCTTTAATCCATTTTGACTTCCTTTTTGTGTATGATGTTAAAACATGCATTTAATTTAATTCTTCTGCATGTAGCTATACAATTTTCCCAATAATATTTGTTGAACAGACTATTCTTTTCCCATTGTGTATTCTTGGCACCTTGTTTAAGACAAGTTTACCATATAAGCATGGATTTATTTCTGAGTTCTCTGTTCTGTCCCATTGATCTATATTTCTCTGTTTTAATATCTGTAGCTTTGCAATATATTTGGAAATCAGGAAGTATAATACTTCAATTTTTATTCTTATTTTTCAAGATTGTTTTGACTATTTTGGGCCTTTCCTTGTTCCATATGCATACTAGGATTTTTTTTTTTTTCTATTTGTAAAAAAGGTCTTTGGGATTTTGATAGGAATTTCATTGAATCTGTGGATCTCTTTGCATAGTATGGACATTTTAACAATGTTAATACTTGAACACAAGATACCTTTGCATTTCTTTGTGTCTTTAATTTCTTTCATTAATGTTTTTTCATTTTCAATATGCAGGGCTTTCACTTCCTTAGTTAAGTTCATTTTATTCCATCTGGTGCTGTTACAAATGGGATTTATTTTCCTAATAGCTTTTTATTAGTGTACACAAATACAACTGATTTTTGTATGTTTATTTTGTATACTGTAACTTTACTAAATTTGTTTATTGCTGTCTATTTCTCCCTTCAGTTTTGTCAATATTTGTTTTAAATATTTATATTTATATATTTAAGTGCTGTTATTTGGTTGCATATATATTTGTAATTGTTACGTCTTCCTGGTGGATTGACACTTTCATTATTATTTAATGTTCTTCTTTGTCTCTTCAGATAGTTTTTAACTTAAAGTTGATTTTGTCTCATGTAAGTATGTATCTAACTCTGTTCTCTTCTGAGGTTTTTGTTTGCTCAGACTATCTTTTTCTATCCGTTCACATTCAGCCTATGTTTGTCCTTAAATCTAAAGTGAATTTCTTATAGATAGCATATAGTTGGATCTTGTTTTTATTTGTTTTTAATTTATTTAGTCAATCTACGTTTTTTGATTGGGGAGTTTAATTCATTCACATTTAAAGTAATTATTGATAGAGAAGAATTTGTAATTGCCATTATGTTCATTGTCTTCTGTTTGGCTTATATATATTTTGCCTTGCCCTTCTTTTTTGCTATCTTATTTGTGTTTTGTTGTTTTTTTAATATGTATATGCTTTGATTTCTTTTTTTTAATTTTGTGTAACTTCTGTAGGTATTTCTTTGTGATTACCAAGGGGCTTACATAAATTATCTTATAATTATAGCAGTCTATTTTAAGCTGATAGCAATTTAGCTTTAATGGTATATAAAATTTTATGCCTTTATTACTCCTTATACTTTATGGTATTGATATCATAAGTTATATCTATTTACATCATATATCAACTTTCATATTTGGTTATGTTTATTTTTAATACTTTATCTTTTAACTTTTATACTAGTACATGGTTTGAATGTATGTGTCCCTTCCAAATTCATATTTTGGAACCTAATACCCAATGTAATAGTGTTAAGAGGTTGGAACTTTGGGGAAGTGATTAAATCATGAGTTCTTCCCCCCTCATGAATGGGATTAGTGGTTTTATAAAAGAGGTTGAAGGGAGTACTCTAGTCCCTTTTGCCCTTTATCTCTTTTACCATATGGGAACACAGAGTTTGACCCTTTTTTGCCTCTTTAGCTATGTGAGCATGCAGAAAAACGTATAAACCTGAAGTAGAGAGCAAGCCTTTACCAGACACCAATCTGCTAGTGCCTTGATATTGGACTTCCCAGCCTCCAAACTGTGAGAAATAAATTTCTATTGTTTATAAATTATTCAGTTTGAGGCATTTTGGTATAATGGCAAAACAGACTAAGATGACTAGAATAAAAGTAATTTACTCACCAATGTTACTATAATACAATATTCTGTATTTGTCAACATATTTATTTTTACCAATTCATTTTATACTTTCATATGTTATCATGTTACTGTTTAGTATCCTTTCATTTTAAATTGAAGAACTCCTTTTAATATTTCTTTTAAGGTGGGTCTAGTGGTAATGTACTACCTCAGTTTTTGTCTGGGAAAATCTTTAGTTTTCCTTCTTTTTGAGGAACAGTTTTGTCGGGTACAATAATCTTGGTTGACAGATTTTTTTTTTCTTTCAGTACTTTGAATATATCACACCATACCCTGTGGTGTGCAATGTTTCTGATAAAATATCTACTGATAGTCTTGTGAAGGGTCTCTTGTATATGACAAGTCACTTTTCTTTACCGCTCAAAAATTCTCTTTGTCTTTGACAATTTTATTAGTAATATAATGTGTCTTATTTCATATTCTTTATTTGGATATTTTGAGTTTCCTGAATCTGAATGTCCATTCTCTTTCACAGATTTGGGAAATTTTCAGCCACTATTTTCCTACATAAATTTTCTTGTCCTTTCGCTCTATCTAGCTCTTGTATATCCATAATGCATATTGGTCCACTTGCTGGTATCCCACAAATACTTTAAGCTATCTTCATTTTTGTTCATTCTTTTTTCTTCTGAGTGGATAATTTCCAATGACCTATCTTAGAGTTCTCTAATTCTCTTTTTTGCTTGCTCCAGCCTGCTGTTGACCCTTGTATTGAATTTTACAGTTCAATTACTATATACTTTAGCTCCAAGATTTATTCTTGGCTTTTCTTTATTATTTTTTATCTCTTTCTTGAAATTTTTCTTTTGTTAATGCAATGCTTTCCTGAGCTCATTGAGCATTTTTATGATTGATATTTTGAATTCTCTGTCACATAATTCACATATCTCCATTTTATTAAAGTTGGTTTCTTGAGTTTTAATTTTCTTCTATATTTTCCTTGGCTCTTTGTATTGGTATCTATGCATTAGGAAAAAAACTATCAATTCTCACAGTCTACACACATTGGCTTTGTGCAGGAGAAGAACTCCACCAATCAACCTGTTCTGAGATTCTGTAGGTCTCTCCAATCTTTATATTAGTCCAAACCACTCTCTTTCTTCTCAGGGCCCTCAGTCATCTAGAACATGCCAGGCCCTTTGAGTGCTCCAAGACAGGCAAGCCAGAAGTTAATACTTTCAGTAGCATACAGAGAAGTTGGAACTATGATTGCATGGTTCAACTCTTTTCCTGCCTAGAAAGAATCTGGGAGGTGGGGTTTATCACCCATTTGCTCTGTACTGAATGAAGAAAGAAGATGTGGTGAGTGCCCACATGCTAGTTCAAACCACTGTTCTGTTCTCTGTAGCTCCCAGAGGACTAGCTTATGGCCAACTCTGTCAGCTCTCCCAGACAGTGAGATAGAAGCTAGATCTTCCGGTAGCATCCAGAAAAGTTAGGATGCTATTTGTGTAATCCAATTCCTTTGCACCTCAGGGAGAAGCTGAGAGCTGGGGCTTCTCTCCCGATTGTGTGACATTGTGCCAGAGGTGAGAATTTAGGCATGAGGATGTCTTTGCTTTTTCTACTTGTTCCAATGTTGCTAGTTTTACACTAACCTGAAGTGCAGTAGTCTCTTAATTATTTTCTAGATTTCTCACAAATGAGATTGATTCATGTGTTGCTATTAAACCAGTGTGTCCATGGGGAGAAGAAGAGTCCAGGGTTTTCTCTTCTGCCATTTTGCTATATCACACTGGAATCATTATTCTTTTACATGTGCAATTTTTTTTCTATGATGACATAATATATACTCAAAATTGAAAATAATCACCTTGAAAATAATCAAACTTGAAAATAATCAATTGATTTAGTAATAACAAAGAAAACAGTGTGCCTTGAAAGTTTCATGCTATTACAGGCATATATTACTGTTTTGAACCCAACTGATTTATTTTCTTCTATCCTAAACTAATGACCATGTAGGTCATATTTATAGACCAATTATTCAGTAAATATTTGTAAGTATGCATTTCAAATGCAGCTTGAAATAACATATTTTGGGCAAAAATGGGAATTCATCTGTACGTTTTGCTTCATTTGCCTGAAAACAAATCAAACTGTGTAAGAGACTTGCTACATGCTTCCTTGAGATTTTATACACAATTGCTTAAAAGAATTTTCACCTTTTGAGACAATGAAGATATCATTGAAATGTTGTAGATAATAGGAAACTGATGTCTTAAACTACTGTTAGTACAATGGACAAATTCATATTATGTGTCCAACTACTGCTTCATTTTAGATATTTAGATATTTAGTTATTGAAATGACTATATAAAGAACCTCTAACACATTTCTCTCACTCTCTCTCATTCCTAGTTATCTTCCAATTAGGTGGCCAACATAATTATTATAAAATGCAAGGATCTTCATTTTACTTTCTGGTGTGATAAAATGCATCCATAATGCATATTGCCTACTGGATCAGTGTTACTCACCTAAGCATGATAGTTAAGAGTTTTCAAAATCTGAGTCTCATTATCTCTTCAACTTTGTTTCTAGCTATGTATAGTCAACTTCTGTGTGCACTATTTCTCCATCAAAAGAAAAAAACTTGTTATTTCCCAAATCTTCAAATGAGCCTTGCTGTATAGTTTATTGTGTATAATTTCTTCTGCAAGAAATACACTCTACCTACTTGTCTTTTTGGAGAACTTCTATTCATCCTTTAAAACTCAGCTTAGAATCTCTTCCTCTGAGAAACCTCCCACTATTTCTGCCTTTTCTTTTCAGGTAGCTAAGTGATTATTTTTTAAGTTTTAATGGCACTCTGTGAGGGTAACTCTGTTGTAGCTCTTAGCTTATTACTGATTCAAAAGACTTTTGTGCTAGTCATTTGCTCCCCCAGTATACATTTTTGCCTTCTATTTCTTTTCCTCAGAATCTAGTTCAGAGTTTAATTAGATAATAGCTGCTTATTCAAAATAAACATTTGTTGAATGCGAAATATAATCAGTTTTTTCTGATCTGATGCTTGGGAAATTAAAGCAGGTAAGTAGAGAAGGTATTCACCTGAGGTCATGATCATTTGATTATTTTTATTTACTAGCGGGGTCTCAAACTTTAATTTGCATCTGAAGCACCTCTTTGTAACACAGATTACTTGGCTTCCTCCCAGAGTTTCAGATTTAGTAGGTTTGGGCTACAGCCATAGAATTTGCATTTCTAACCAGTATGCAGTTGTTGCTGCTCTTGTTCAAGGACTACTCTTCATCTACACAAAGACCGTGGAGCTGAAAGAAAATATGTATATTTAATAAATGATTATCCAACTGATAGTGTTTTAGTTGTAAAGACAACCTGAGCATAATTTGTTCTGTTCCCTTCTGAATCAAGAGAAATGAAAAGATATGGATATATTTTATTTCATTTTATTCAGTGAAGAATATTAATATTCTGAATTTTTCATTATAGTCATATATCTCCCTCATTAATTTGTAATATGTTTAACAAGGTACATTTTTTAAAATTCTGACAATGTTAGTTTTCCTTAAATAAGGGGAATTTAACTTTTTGTGGGGAGAGGGAAAGAGGTTTTCATAACATTCTATTTTCCCACAAAAGCAATTAACCTCAGAAAATTGTACATATGTAGTAAGTTTGTCATGTTAATTTAGGTGTCCCCTGGACTATCTTAAACTTGATTTACGACCCTCCATTAAGCATCTTTACTTTTAAACTTGTCAGAGCGGGGAGGAAGGGATTGTAGAGGTAAAAGGAGAGAAAGCTTTAAAAAGATCAACCCCCAAGAAAGCTACTACAGCTAAAAAAACAAATTCAGCAAAGTTGCAGGATACAAGATCAACAAAAAAAAATTATTGTGTTTCTATACACCAGCAATGAATGATCCAAAAAGAAATTTAAAAAGCATGTCCATTTATAATAGCATCTAAAAACTTAAAATACCTGGGAATATATTTAACCAAGGAGGCATAACACTGTACACTGAACGCTACAAAATATTGCTGAAAGAAGACAAATAAATGGAAAGACATCCTTAGTTGGGAATATTTAATATTGTTAAGATGTCAATACTACCCAAAGTGACCCACAGACTAAATGCAATCCTGCTAAAATTCCAATCATCTTTTTTGAAGAAAGGAAAAAGCCAATTCACCAATTCATATGAAATTGCAGAGGGTTCCAAATAGCAAAAGCAATCTTGAAAAAGAAAAAAGATGGAGGACTCATACTCCCCACTTTCAAAACTTATCATAAATCTACAGTAATAAAAACAGTGTGGTTCAGGAAGATGGACAGACACATAGATCAGTGGAATAGAATTAAAAGTCCTGAAATAAATGTATACTTCTATAACCAATAAAGTTTTGACAAAGATGTCAAGTTCACTAAATGGGAAAGGAGTAGTTTCTTTAACAAACAGCTTGGGAACAATAGGATTTTCACATTCAAAATAATTTAGTTGGACCAATACCTCATGTCATATGCAAAAATTAAGTAAAAATAGATCAACAATGTAAATATAAATTCTAAAACAATAAAGCTGTTAGAAAAATGCATAGGGATATAGCTTTATAACCTTGAAATTATCAATGGATTCTTAGATATGACACCAGAAGCATGAGCAATAAAAGAAAAAAATAAATTGAATTTCATTAAAATTAAAAATGTATATTAAAGAACACTTTCAAGGATATTTAAAGACAACCTAGAAAATGGGGGAAATATTTGCAAATTATATATCTGATAATTGTTTAACATCCAAAATATGTTAAAACTCTTAAAACTAAATAACAAAATGATAGACAATTTAAATAAACATTTCTCCAAAGACGATGTGCAAATGGCCTGTAAGTGCATAAAAGATGATCGATATCTGTCTTAGTCTATTTGTTCTGCTATAGTAAAATAACTGAGACTGGGTAATTTATAAACTACAGAAATTTATTTCTCACAGTTCTGGAAGCTGGCAAGTCCAAGATCCAGGCACGGCAGACTCAACGTCTGGTGAAGCCTCATGTCTGCTCCAAAGATGCACCTCGATGCTGTGTCCTCACATGGCAGAAAGGATGAAGGCTGTGTCCTCATGTGGTAAAGAGATGGAAGGGCCAGGTCGCTCTCTGAAGACTTTTTTAGAAGGGCATTAATCTCATTCAGGAGTGTGAAGTCCTCACGACATAATCACTTCCCAAAGTCCCCACCTTTTAATATCATCACCTTGATGTTTAAGTTCAAAGATATGAATTTTGGAGAGATACATACATTCAAACCATAGCAACATCATTAGTCACTAGTGAAATGCAAATCGAAATCGCAATGAGACACAACTTCACGTGTACTGGAATGGCTGTGACAAAAGAAGAAAAGGAAAATAGCAAATGTTGCTGAGAATGTGCAGAAATGGGAACACTTGTCCATTGCCGGTGGAGAGATAAAATGGTGGGACAATAAACTGAGAAAACTCTCTGGCTGCTCCTCAAAAAGCTAAATACGGAATCGCCATATGACCCAGCATTTTACTCTTTGCTTTCTACCCCATGGAATTAAAAAGAGGACTCAAACATATTCATATGCCAGTGTTTATTGCAGCATTATTCATAGTACCTGAAATGTGGATACAACGCAAATATCCATCATGAAATGAATAGATAAACAAAATAATTCAGACTTAAATAGGTATAAAATTGGAATACCTGCTACAACATCAATGAACCTTAAAAACATTGTGTTAAGCAAAATAAGTTAGACAAAAAAGAACAAATATTGTATGATTCTACTTGTATGAAATATTTAGAATAGGAAAGTTAATAAAAAAGAAATTAGATTAAAGGTTACCAGGAGATGAGAGAAGGGAATATGCAGAGTTATTATTTAATATTTACAGTTTCTGTTTGGGATAATGAAAAAGTTTTGAATTAGATAGAGGTAATGATTACAAAACATTGTGAAAGTAATGCATGCCATGAAATTAATACTTAAAAATGGTAAAAATGGCAAAAAAAATCCAATATAAGCAGGTACAGGGAAAGAAATAAAGGTATGTTAATCCCCAAAGGAAATAAGCACTAGCAATTATTTGGTGTTTACAATATTCTAGGTTCTTCTAGTTGTTTTTATATATGTTAATTCACTGAATATTTACAACAGCCCTGTAATGTCAGTATTACTATTTCTCAGCTCATTGGTGAGAAAATGAAGAGCAGAAAGTTTAATTGACTTGTTAAGAATCACATAACTAGTAGATAGGAAAGCCAAGACTTGAATCCAGGAAACTTGTCTGTAAAATCCATGCTTTTAGCCTGCTTCTAACTGCATTACTGCCTCTGGCACTCAGGCAAATGCTGAATGATGTGAAGGAACCTGGTACTATGGAAGCTGGAGGCTAGGAAAAGTCAGTCCATTTTTAGTCACTCTGGCTTCATAAAGACAATAAAATTTATAGATGCAATGCCCAGTTATCAAAATGTATACATTTTTTCGTTTGTGTGCTACCTTCCTAAGTAACTTTGAATGAGTAGAATCTAATGACTTTTCTTATCTGAGAGAATCATTGAACACCTGCTTTAAACATTTTTTAGTAAATGATAATTTATTAAAAGATGATTCTTAGACAATAAAAATTGCTGAGAAATATGGCTTCTTTTTAACAAGTGGATTCATGTAAGACTAAGAATATAATAATGTAAAAGCTAATATACATTCTTTCCAATATTTATTTCTTTTCTGTTAATTGTAACTCCAACAACACATTATTTTTTATGGAAACACTAATGCATGTATCAATATGTAAGACATTTATTGAACATCTATTTTACGCAAAAGTGAATGCGAGCTCTTCTCATATCAGTGACAAATTACAGAGAAATCCTGGTGGTATGTTTGTCTGATTATTGTTTTTGTTCAGCATTGCTTCGCATCTAGCCTCTTAGAAAATTTGAGTTTTATCTGGGAGATGAGTTATATTGAAAAACAACAAAAATATTACCTTTGGGTCATGGTATTTTTACACACATCAAAATGGTTTTCAGAAAAGTATTTATGATACTTTTTTAAATGTAAGTACTCTCTGTCAAGTTTACTAACCCTAGTATGAGATTTAAAACATTTTAGGTACAACGCAAAAGAATTTTATGTGCTGTAAGGCAGTGATGTCAGAAGAACAACTGTGGTCTTTATTAGCAATTTTGATTTGTAGCAATCTTCATTGCCAATTTTCGCAACTCTCTTTCCTTTTTTTCCTCTTCTTCCCCACCACCCCCTGCAATCAAATCTCAAACTAGAGCTCTTGACTCCTGGGATCAATCTTTACTAGAAAACATGAAGCAAAACTTCCTTCTGGTTCTGTACTTTAGCTCTTCCTGGCTGGAATTCAGTTATATACAAGACACATGGCTGTTTCAAATTCAATAGGATTAAAAAAAAAAAAAAAAGACTTGCTTCCGAGGAAACACTTGTTGATTACTAATAAGTATTATTTAAGATTTGAAAGATCCAGAATTTAGAATAGCCTCTTGGTAACTTTTCTGTTTCACATGTAATCTGGTTATCAAGAGATATGAATGATAGATATGAAATATAAACATGATATTAATTTTTCATCAACCATTGCCTTCAATCCCACTTTTGAATTTTCCTTCTCTCAGCCTGGAGTATATCTGAGCAGACATGGCAACTTTCTGGCCGCTTTCATGTGTCGATTAATACAAATCAAATAAATTCATTTTCACATTCAATTGAAAGAATCTGTCTCACCATTTTTCCTATCCCCCAGATTGACCTGAAATGTACTGTGGATGGTATAGTCTGTTCTTTCACTCTTGCTACCTTCTCTTGTTTTATTGTTCCTACAAGAGTAAAAAAGGCATAACATAAAGAGGGATAGAAGTTTAGAATTAGTAGTGCTGTTGCAAATGTTCAAATGCTGACTGTCATTTAGCATGTATTTGTGAGCTTTGGAGAGTGTCTACTGGGATCTCTGAACTGTTTACTGATATGGGAAATACACTCTGTCTAATCACTGGAAATTCTTCTTCAGCTCTCTCCATTTCCCCTTTCCTAAGAGCATACACTCCAGCCTATTGTTACTGAATCTCCTCATAGTAAGAGGATGTCTCTTAGACAAAGTTCTTTAAAGGAAACTTGGGTCAAGTTAATTTCCCGAGTTTTCACTGGTACATGGAAATTCAGTGTACTAGAGATTGAGTAGTTGTATACCAAATCCATTTCTTTTTAATTCTGGACACACAGCTAGGCTGTATTTCCCAGCTTCTCTTCAATTTAATATAGATATGCAACTGAGTCTAGCCAATGGAATATGAGTGTAAATGCCATTTCCAGGCCTAAAACCTCCATGTACAATCCTCCACATTTTTTTTCACATCTGCCTCTTTGAGCCACAGATGTCTTGGAGGGCACATTTGAAAATGAGGGAAACACAAGAAAAATAAACCTAGATCCAATTAAAGTAGAGCTGCTTGCTTCTTTGTAATTTTACTGAGCAAGAAATTTACATCACATTTGAGCCAGTATACAAAGGTTATTAAGTATGAAATGTCTGATTTCCTTGAGTGCTAAGTTTGACAGTTGATATCTCTGACATTTCACTTTGACACTTCTTGTTTAATTTTTATTATAAAGGTAAATCCTCATTCTTTCAAACATGGTTTGGCTTGTGACTGTCTTTCAAAGTATTTTTTTAGAGCAATTTTTGTGAAATCATGGATAAGTCAAAAATTCAAGTTATTTAGAATATGAGTTCCGTCGTGGAACCAATGCTGTGCAGACAGCTCAAAATATCAACGATGTGTTTGAGAAGGATGCGACTAATGAACACACAGAACATCAATGGTTTGAGAAGTTCCATTGTGGTGATTTTAGTCTTGAAAATGAGCCACGTCAGTGACTGAGACCAAGGTGGATAATGATGAGCTGAAAACTGTAGTGGAAGCAAATCCATCTCAACCTATGCGTGAATTAGCAGCAAGGTTTGACATTACTAGTCAACAATATTAGACCCTTTGAAACAAATCAGAAAAGTGAAGAATCTGGAAAAATGGGTCCTGCATGAATTAAATGGGCATTAGACAAGACACTGTCTTGAAGCTTGCCTTTCTTTGCTGTCATGACATAAAGACAAACCATTTACACCACATTGTGACATGATGAAAAATGGATTACTTTTGACAATTGCAAACATTCGGCACAGTGGTTGGATAAAGATGAAGTGCTGAAACACAATCCAAAACCAAATATTAATAAAAAAAAAACCGAATGGTGTCTGTTTGGTGGCCCAGTGCTGGTTTATCCACTACAGCTTCATGCAACCTAGTCAATCGATAATAGTGGATGTCTGTTGCAACTAATTGGATGAAATGATGAAGATATTTACAATTAAGCAGCTGAGATTTGTCAATAGAGATAGGCCGATCCTCTTGAAAGACAACACTCTACCACATGTCGCACAAACAATGCTATTCAAATTACAGAGGCTGGACATGAAAACTCTCTATCGTCCAACATATTCACCAGTCCCTGCACCAACTGCCTCCCACTTCTTCCAGGCTTTGACAACTTCTTGCAAGGAAAAATATTCAATTCTCAACAAGCTGTGGAAATGTCTTTGGCAATTTCATTGCCATTCACTCTCCAGGCTTCTTTGCTGCTGGCATAAACAAGCTACCATTAAGATGGCAAAACTGTGTTGATAGTTTAGGAGCATACTTTGATTAATTGTACTGCTTCTTGTTTGAGATATTAATAAACTAAACTTTTGATTTGAAATAAGACATTTCATATTTAATGACCTAATACATTTTAGAGTGTGTTTGTCATGGCAGCTAGCACCACCTTAACTGCATGCAGTTTTACTAGAGTTGTGAGGCTTAGCAAATAAAAATGAAGGCCATTCACTTAAATTTGAATTTCAGATAAACAAGACATCATATTTAAAATAAGTATGTCCCATACAATACTTAGAACATGCTAATGTTAAAAATTATTCATTTTCTACTTGAAATTCAAATTTAACTGGGTATTCTGTATTTTATCTGTCAACCCTAATTCTTACTACACTAAAAATTGGACATATATTATACTCTCAAGGATTCCTTCTCTTGTCATTCCATTGTCTGTGGCTTCTCCACTTGGAATCTAATTTTCGGATATCTGTAGAAGAGAATTAGCTACCAGCCTCTACTTTTACTTCAAGGAAATATATGACAGTCTCTTCCTAAAACTCTCCCACCCAAGTCTACTTCAGTATCCTGGTACAATTTTCTCTAGTTCGGCAATCATCCATCTGGGGAGTTTTAGACGAGCTTTGCCTTCCGTTGGTTCTTCAATCTCTGGGCATGATTCTCTCAGAGCCTAATTAGCTTTATTTGGGGCAGAGAGTGTCATCCCATTTATTAAGAATCATGCAATTCAACACTCAGATGAACTATTTTCCCTCAGGAATGTAAATCTTTTTCTTAATCATGCTGGAAGAAGTAATGGGACTGAAGGAAGGAGAGAGTCTGGTCAAATTTTAATAAATCCTATGACAATATGTCTAGAAACTCCTCTTCAGAATGTGAAGAAGCTTATTACCTATTTTTCTTTTTGAGTCTTTACCATCAATTATGAGACAACAGGAAAAGGTCCATTGAATATTCCATTACATACTCTTAGATTATCCAAAAAATTGGGAAAATGTGGCACTTATTTGTATACCTTTCATTTTACTATTTTACTAACAAGACAGCATTAGACAATTGGACACAAAATCGTGTGTCTTTTGTCCAACATAACTCTGTGTCTTTGAATTTACATCTCCAATAAAATAAGGTTATCAATTGGTTATAGAGCTTGCCAAACTCTGTAAAAACCCACGTACTATGTGATCTATGTTTTAGTTATGTACTTTATATTATTTTTTCTTCTGTCATTATAATATATTTGGAAAAATGTAATACTAGATATTAAGTTGGAGTTTTGTTTTGTTTCTCCACTTGTTTTAAATAATTTAACCTATATTTCCCCCAAAGCTTGATTTATTTCTAAGAAAGATAGTGTATTTCTTTAGATAAGGATAGTACAATTTAATGCACTGAAACCTGATATTTAATATAATAATTCTTTAAAAGTTCAAAGGAAATAATGCTCCTGAAAAATGACAGCAACACATACTTTCAAATCAATTTGAATAGAGTATTATTTTGTAAAAATAATATATTTTGTGAGAGATAAGAAATTGAAGCCGTAGCAGAACTGATTACAAAGTGGATAAGGAGTTTAGGTCAGAGACAAATATTTACAGTGTTATTTTTAACTTTTCAGTATCAGCTCTTAGATCTATGGCAGGAAAACTGAAATAGAAAAACAAAGGAACTCAAATCATATAATTGCATTACATGTTATTTATATTACATGGTACTCTGTTTCTCAATCTAATTTTCCATGGTTAGTATCAGAAATATTTAGTTTAACACAACAATACAACATATTATGAGACAGATGCATAAAGCAAAAGCAGAATGTACAGGGATCTTATATCTATTCAGTGAAAAAATAAGGAAGCCATTCAATGGAAATCTAATTTGGTATTTTACATTATGAGTTTTACTCCATATTTATAAAATATTGAAAACATCTACAAATAAAAGCTAAGCAAAACAGAATATATGGAATCTTATTAACTCAGCATAGGAAATATTAGCCCAGACCAGGAGTTGGCAGACTTTTCTGTAAAGGTCCAGTGAGTAAATATTTTAGGTTTTGTGGACCATGCGGTTTCTGTAGTATCCATGCATAAATGAATAAGCATGCATATGTTTCAATAAAGCTTTATATACAACTATAGGCTATAGAATGTATTTGGTCCAAGGGCCAGAGTTTGTCTACTCTTGTGCAATGTAAGTACTCATTACGTATCTCTTCTCAACAACAAAGACTATCTGATCAATTACTTCTCATTTTACAAATACATTCCAGTTCTGTTTAATACCAGTCAATTTTCACCAAGCCCTTCCTTCCCTTTTGAAACTCATGATCGGTGTATTGAAAGGCCTGTTTATTTTTTCATAGAGTTTTTAAAGAGAATAGACTAAAGATAGATCTAATCATTCACTAACCTGTTTGTGCTTTTAAAGGGATGAAAATGTTGAGACAATGAAGTCCATTATTCAAAAGTGAAACAATGCTTTCTGGAGATGATGGTATTTTCTTAATCCATTTGATTTTTTTTTAAACTTGGTTTAGGGAGGATATAAGTATAGCACCTAAGTGATTTTGCTGTGAATGTTTGAGATTTCTCCTCAGATATTTACAATTCACTTATAAGCAATCAGAGATATTTTGATTAATTATCACACCTTTGGCTGGTGCTCTCATTGCATAACAATCGCTTCCTTGAAATTATCCTTCTGATCAACTGCTTCATGGGATAAATAGTACTGTCATTGTAAAAATAGCCTCTTGGTGGCCATATATTTCTGTCCCTAACCCTTCAGTCTCAATTATGCAAAATTCATTTTTCATTAATTCATAAATTCAACAGATATTTGTAAAGAATGTAGAGTATACAACTGCACTTAATGTTAGGCATTGAATGAGTTTTGGCTACACAAATTGATAGATAAGTTACTATTTGTGAAATCAGTAAACAAAGAACTATGCCAATAAAAATAAGTTTATTCTTAAGCATAAAAAGCTATTTCTAGATTCAGTGTCTTAAACCATGCAGAATAAGATTATGATAAATCCTATGAGAGCAGAATGCCCTTTGGAAGATTTCTCATGAAATTTGTTGAAGTGGAAAGCTTAGGGCTGGTTTCCAAAGGTATTTACAGATTTAGATGCCTCAGCTTCTTTCTCTTCCTTTGATGCCCCTGGGGACAAATCTTTATTTCACTTTTTTCTGTGTCTCTGAGCCACTTTTGGTTTGGTTTCTTTTGACTACAATAATAATAATAATAATAATAATAATAAAAGACTATAATTGGATACTCCTAAGTATAATATCATCATATATAAGTTCATCAGATGCTTGCCAAACTTCTCTTCTCCTATTCCCCACCAAATACACGCAATTCTCATTGTTTATGGTAGGTATGTTCTATAGTCACTGCAAACACTGAAATAGAAAAGAAAAACCATTGCTCCTAGGGGAAATACGAGGTTAGGTTTCTAAGAGCCTCTGGTCACATTTTTGTCAACCAATCAATACATAACCTTGTTTTATGTGTGTTTCTGTGTAAAAATGTCTTATTTAATATATATTGTAGATTCATTAACCTTGAACTCATGGTCAACAACATTATAACTCATGCCTGAATAAAATTTATCTAACACACATATTTTCTCCATGAGGCACATCACAGGAAAACCAGAGAGTATTTCAGTACTACACTTTAGGGACTATTTTAAACATTGACATCTCCAACAAAAAAGAAGAAAATACAAAAAAAGAAAATGGCACTAAAAAGACTACAAACAAGACACTTGTTTACAGTATGAGCGCTGAAGTATGAAGGCAAAACACTGCCCTGTTTGATCTTGTTTGATCTCAGTTGGGAACCTGCTTTATAAGTGATTTAAATATTTTTGCCACCCTGTATATGTCTCTGAATGACCATGAAAGCACTGTGAGTATTGATTTTCAGGTTAAAAATAAATATTAGCCAGTAGGTGAATTTATAAAAATGAAGATCAATTGTACTTTTCTCCAGTTTTCTTCCCTTAAGTCATTTTTCTACTTAGTTCTTTTCAAATTTATCTTATAACAAGATGAAAAGTAAATGGATCCTTCATATTACTTATGTGTATTTTTTCACTTAATTATTTTTATATTTAAATGTTAATATTTCTTGATACTTATTTATATTATGATGACTTACTTGTCCCGTTGTTAAAGAATAGAGAGA
Source organism: Avahi laniger (assembly GCA_963575035.1). Lineage (NCBI taxonomy): Eukaryota > Metazoa > Chordata > Mammalia > Primates > Indriidae > Avahi > Avahi laniger. Next base: position 45,810 of record CAUYSK010084265.1, on the reverse strand, counting down.
AAAGTTGACAAACTCTAATAGATTTAGCAGGCTATCATATATAATTTGTCTGAAGGTGCAGCTCTTATAAGGTGATATTCAGAAATGAAATAAAATGTATTTCTGAATTGCCTTACAAAATATTCAGCTTCTGCCTAAACAATGGAAATCTATTTGCAAAATAAATTTCAGTAGTTATAATTTCAGACTATTTTAGGTAATATATTTTCAAAGTTCAAATTCTATGCTGCATAAAAGAATAATTATTTTGTCAGATGGTTAAGTCCTCTTTGCATACCGGAAGAAAAACAATTACAAAATTTTAGTTTATAAATAGAAAATAACATGGTACCCTGTCATCTTTTTCCTTAAGGAAATCATAATATTTTCACAGTAATTTCCAAAACAGAATAATTCTCTGACATATTTTTGATTCAGTTTCCAATACCTGCTAGACCTTCAGCTCCATGGAGTAAGAGATTCTGACTTTCTTGATCAAGGTTATTTGACTAGCATAAAATATAATGCACGACACATAGAAGGTGCTTAACAAATGTTGGCCAGATGAGTAAATGACTCAATTTACAAATAGCAAAACCTGAAAATTATGAAAGGTTTCTTCTTTAAAATCCACCTACTCAGAATTCAGAGCCCTTTATAAAAAAACATCTTTTAAATTTACTTTTATTTTTTCCTATTATGCTGATTTCACTATACTTTAATGAGTAATCTTATAAAATACTCAATAATAATATTTCATTATAAATAAATTTAAGTCAAAAATAACAGTTTTTTGGCTTCCTAGGTAATCCAAATTTCATCAAGAGCTTACTGACACCTAACTAGCCATGTATTTGTTTTATGTATCTTTCTTTCTCATTAGCTTTATATTCTTCTTTCAGTTTAAGATAAAAATTAAAATGCAATGCAAGTAAGCTAGAAATCAAAAAAATAAAATTACCAGAAAATCTCAAAATATTTGGAAAGTTAGACATATACTTCTAAAATGATGTATGGGCCAAAGAAGAAATTACAATGAAAATTACAAAATATTTTTAATGGCCTGACAATAAAACACTACATATCAAAAACTGGAGTGCAGCTCAATTTATGATTAGAAAAATTGTATAGCTTTAGATAAGGTAAATGGCTGAAAATTAGTGAGCTAAGCATTGAACTAAATGACTTGAAAAAATTGCAATGACATCAAGAAAATAGAAGGAAATAAATTGTAAATATAAGAACAAAAATCATTAAAACAGAAAACAAACGTGTCACAAAGGGCTAACAAAACTACAAGCTGATTCTTTACAGTGGTCGCCAACTTTTTTGGCACCAGGGATTGGTTTCATGGAAGACAATTTTTCCACAGACAGGATAGGGGGTTGGTCGGGAGGGGGAGCTCAGCTGGTCATACAGAGGATGGGTGGCAGTTGTAAATACAGATGAAGCTTCCGTTGCTAGCCCACCGCTCACCTTCTTTTGCTGTGTGGCCCCCTGGTTCCTAAGTTTGGACTGGGGTTGAGGGGCGTTGCAGCGCAGCTCTGCGGCCCGGTCTCTAACCGTCCACGGACCAGGCCCAGTACCAGTCCGTGGGGCGGCCCCGAGGGTTGGGGACCACAGGACTAAAACATTGGTAAGCACCTGGATAAACAAACTAAAGAATAATAAAGGACAAAGGAAATAGAACAGCCAATGATAGGAGTAAGAAAAGAAACATCACTAATAATCTTAACAGACATTGAAAAGGTATCACTTACAATAAATTGAAAAATATTAAAAAAGTAAAACAAGAATAATTTCACAAAAATGTGTAAAACCTCTACAAATAAACATATAAATGATAATTAATGGAAAATATAAAAAACTTTAATAATAGAGAAAAATTTTCATGGATTGGAATATTTAATATTGATGACAATGTCAGTATTCCTCAAATTAATGTGTAGTCAGTACACTCTCAACCAAAACCCCAACAATTTTTTTTTCCCCAGAACTCTAAAAAGCTATTCTGAAATTTATGTAGAATTACAGATTCATCACTAGGCAGGAAATTTTGAAATAGAAAAAAGTGGAAGCATTTGCTCTGTTAGATATTAAGACTTTTATAAAACTAGTGTGAAGACATTTGTTGGTATCAGGCTAGACGAATAGAGAAATGGATCAGAATTAGAGTCCAACAACATGCATACACAGACACAATATACAACAAAAGTGAATTTTCAGAATTGATAGACTATTTTATAAATAATGTTGGTTATTAGATATATAAATGAAAAAAATTGTCCTCTACTTCATACCAAAATCAATAACAAGTCGACTGAAACTATAAATGTCAAAGGAAAGCAATAAAGACACTATAAAAATGTAGAAAGTACCTCCCTATGGGGGGTTAAGAAAATATTTCTTTAACAGGACACAACAGCGAACTATAAAGAAAAATACTGATAACTAGAGTATATCAAAATTAAAAAAATTATTTATTCAAAGAAACAAATAAAACAATGAAATGGCAAGCCACAGAGTAGTATTTGTAATGCATATGATAAAAAAGTGCTTGTTTTTTGAAACTATGAAGAACTTCTATAAATCAGTAAGAAAAAATAGTCCAAAAGAAAATGTCCATAAGAAATGAACAGGCACATTAAAAGAGAATTATTTCAAATGCCCAATAAATATTCATATGTTGCTTAATCTCATTGGCAACCTAATAATAATGAGAAAAATATAAGTTAATATAAGAAGGAGATATGAAAATACAACTGTTAGAATGGTTAAATATAAAGATGCAATAAAGCCATATGTTGACAAACTTGTGGAGCACTGGAACTCTATACATTGATGATATGTTTTTAAATTATAGCTGCTTTTGAAAACTGCATGGTATCATTTACTGAAATTGAACAGACACACCCTATGACCCATTAATTCACAACATAGGCATATACCCAATGAAAATGTTTACACCTGTGCATCTAGATACAGGGCTAGAAAGCACCATGGACCAGTATGATGTTTTATGGGATATCAAATTGATTAAGTTCCCACAGACTACATGATAACTGAAAGGAGAGTCAACATTGCCTTAAGGCAGTAAAGTTATAGAGTTGCTGTTGCCACATAAACTCAAACTGCAACTGATCTTCATTTCTGACAGATATTGGCAAGTTAGGAGTATTTTCTGAATCAAAAGCTTCACACCACATGACAAGGGACTGTGTTGCTTTTTTTCGGTTAAAATGTCAATGCAAAAAATACTGCAATTTAGCACTCTATGTCTCTGGAAGGCAGTGCCTAGTTATTTCTCAGAACATCTGGGTGTTTGTTTTTCTTTGCCCAGTGCACAGGCTCTTTAGTAAATACCACACATATTTTGGGGGAAAGCTTAGAGGAATATTCGGAATATTGGCAAGTTGGTATGGTCTGAGCTCAAAGAGACCCATATGTCCTCTCAATCAAAGGAATTCTGGGAGGGAGATTGATAAGAGGCTATGAATTTCCATTATGGTGACCCAAATTACATTTCTTTTGACTGTACCTAGAATATTTTCAATTATATATGTTAAGTAGCATCTTCATTGGTTCCTCTTATATTTTATTTCTAGAGTCAACTGTGATCAATTTGGCATTGGCAAAGATCCATAAAGGAAAAAACACTGATCAACATTCTATTCCTCTGCCATACTATAATACTTACCCACTACCATCCTACCATCCTGGGGGCCATTATTCCCACTGAAATGGGAGCCCAATCCCTTGGAGCATCTCCCATTGTCCTATCCTTCCTACAGAGGACAGCCCTGAAGCCCTTACAGAGCTTTTCAAGGATACTGAGTTACACCACACCAATAAATTCTTAATACATTGGTGAAAGAAGAGCCCAAGCTGTTGGTTAACGAGTGGCTGAGGAATATGCACATTACAGAATCATTTTAACATGCCTATTTCTCTAGCCTTCAAACTCGTTCCTCAATATTATATAAAAGTTCCACCCAAAGAATGGACATATTTGAAACTTGGACTTAGGGGGGAAGGGAGGGCAAGGGCAACATACGTAACCTAAACATCTGTACCCCCATAATGTGCTGAAATAAAAAAAAAAGTTCCAGTATTTAAACATTATTTACTGTGGACTTCAATTAGCTAACCCAGCAAATAGATAATGCCACTTATAGATGCTCATGCAAACACATAAATTCCTGAATCTCACATGTGTAAACTCATGTCAATTAATTTGGTACAATCAAAGCTTATATTTTATCTTTCTTGGGCTAATACCTCTAATATTTGGTCCCACCCTTGTTGTCTATATCTCTGCTGGTTCAAATTAATGACATTTTATATTTCTTTTGGTGTACAGGATATTCGTTTCCAAAGTAGGAATTCTCCATTACAATTATGTTGGGATCTATTTCATTATGGACTTGTAGATAGTGAGCAGTTGTAGCATGGGCCCTGGGTTTCACAGGCGTCAACTTGTTGGGTAACTGTCTCAGCTACAGTGACTGGCATTGCATTGATAAGGGAGTTCCAGAGAGATTTTGGAGTCCAAGGGTTCAACTTCTGTGTAGCCAAATGCACTCATCTCATGTCTTGGAGTCCACTGCTTTTCTGCTAGTAGTGCCATTATCATAAGAGACTTTGTTGATTTGAGCAGTTATTTCTGCTGTGACTCTGCAACTGTCATAGTAGATTCTGGTCTTGTTTCTCAGAGGCATCTATGCTCTGTAACCATAGTAGATTAGAGGCTCATTCAAGGCTACCAGTTCGATTTTCTGATGGTCAACTTAATGTTTCCAGATGGACATTCAAGAGCCAAGTTGTCATTTTCTCTGTTGATGCTCTATAGGGTCAGTAGGTTAAGCCATTTAACACCACTATGTTTCTAATGTCTGCTTTATTGGCTAAGTGTCATAATCAGCAGGTCTCTTACTGCCATATTCTTACCTGTACTACATCCTGTAAGTCCATTATTGATAGATAGTGTAAATGTGATGCCATCCCCTGCCTGGATTTATCTACAGCCCATTTACCCTGGTGAGGACATTATTCGTGTATTCCACACCTATGTGAGCAAACTATTCCCAGAATCCCATTTTGTGAGACAGTCACTTCACATCAATTATTATATCAAGTTCCCAGAAAAAGAAGATAACACAGTCATATGGATATATTTGAGGAACAGTTTAATAAAGAGATGCATAAGAAAAGTGAGAACACAATATAAGAAAACCACAGGAATAGAGCAATACCCAAGGCCTTGAAGGGGTATAGGGGAAATTGTTGTCATTCTTAGGCCTGAAAAGGAAAAAAAATGAAGTAATTACTCAAATCAGAGAGAAAGAAAACTCAGAGAGAAGGAAATCAGGCAGCTAGAAGGAATAGGGGCCAACTGACAGGTGACCTTTATTTGGGCACAGTCAATGCACAATGACCTTGCAGGGATACCTGAGTGAGTACATACACTAAGATTACCCTTCCTCTTCCTGATTATCTGCAGTCCAGTAGCTGAGCCCACAGAGAAGCTAGAGGGCAAGGGAGCCTGGGTGATGATTTCATTCAAGCCAGTCTCTTAGGGTACAGAATAGGGTGAAGAAAGGTAGAGAGTAGATATGGAGTATTGATCCAACGTGTCCTTGCAAATCAACAATAAAGTGCTTTACATGACCTAAGAAAGGAAGTTCTCCCTAAGTAGATGAAGCTGGGCTATGTTTGTTACTGGAATACCTGTAAAAGGAGTTCCATCCCCAGACAAGAATTGGAACTGGAAGGAGAAATTTCCCAACCTCATTTAGAAGATAAACTTTTCTAAGGAATAAATGGCTGATGTTAAAGATTCATGCATAGTATAGAATTATCAGTAAGGCATCAACTGTCAATTAGGCAGGAAAATTCCTGCTGACTTTCAACAAAAGCTGCACGGCCTTCAGCAACATGTGACTCAATTGATGTAAAAATGAAACTATAAGTTTAGAAAAATAGGAAATGCTTAAAAAATTTTCCTGTTCTCTGACATAACATAAAATTATTTTGTCAACACTCAAGGTGATTTGGTAATATGCTATCTGTGCCTTAATAATTCTAAAATAGAACCTTAAATAAGTCTAATAAATAGTTTCAATGTTAATAAAGAATCTGTCCAATAAAATTTGACACCCAGCTTTTTTTATCTTTTAGTATGGCACAAATTAATGCCACATATTACAATCATTGGCATCTTAGATTCAATGATGTTCCATGTGATATTGCCTCCCCATGCTAATTCTCATACACACTCATAGAACAAAGAAAAATAAAAAAAACATATAACTAATTATTAAATGTAGTAATTTTTAAGAATTTCATACTTTTTTAAGTTATCAGATCCTTCTGTGTTTCTACAGTCTTAAAAAGTTTCAATAATGGGCATGCATTAAGGAGTCTCAAATCCGACCAGTCCTAAGTAGTATGGAAGGAGGCTTGCTTGTTAAGGAATCTATGACTTCTGAAGTGTCCAGAACCGCTTCTCCAAACAAATTTATTCAAAAATGACCAGAGCTTCAAGGTTTAGGGGCCTGATTTCAGAATTTTGGATTCTACATCTCAGATACAATTCTAAAATTTGTTTTTAAAAAGCTCCACAGGTGATTTTGACACAAAATTAGGTTGGCAACTTCTACTTTATAGCACACTGAAAGAATTTCCATGACATGAGATATATTCGCTTCAGATTAAGAGATGATTACTCATTATAACCACTATTTATTAAACATCTCAGGGATATTATTAGACACTAGATTAATTTAATTCACAGACACTATGAAGTAGATATTAAAATTCATTTTACAGATAGGTACTCTTACTCTAGATTTATCTTTATGTATAACAATTTGTAAGCAGTTAGAGAGCATACACTACTATTTTAATAATGAATTCTACTTTGTACACAAAAATCAAGAGCTCATATACCTTATCCTCCTTTCTTCTGATTTTCTGTACTTGGGGTAAGTTTGACTTTGCTAAGCATAAACAAAGACAGTAACATAAAATTTGGTAGCATTTGGTATTGACAATTCTCTGTGAACTTTGTCTTGTAGTATTGAATTATTAAATAATGAGAAACATCATGAAGGCTGCTCAGATGACTCTGGACGTAGGTCGGGAAGGGCATCATTCCCTCATTGATATGCAATAGTAAAGCTTAAAATATTGAGTGAAAATTTAAATTTGAAAAATCATTCTCTGATTATTCTTTCTCTACCCCAAGGGTCTTTTTTAGACACCAGTTTCTAATTATTCCTTGTTTTCTATGGCAATGATATATAGAAAATGTGTGTAGTGTTTTAAGCACAAAACAATTAAAGAACTGTGGAATATGGTCTATGCTTGTTTTGAGCAGATTATGATTAGAGTAGAAGATACCTTCTTGTTCAATAGCAGTATTTTTATGAAGAAAAACTTTAAGAAGAGTGTTTTCCAACAAGATAAAACACATGCAGAGAAACAAATAAGGATGAACAATATTTTGCTATTCTTACTTAGTAGCTTTGCTTGAAACTACATCACTTTAATTACATGAAAAATTTACTTTTTGTTTTGCATTTACAAGATTACTGAGAAATGATAGAAAGTTCAAAGAGCTTTTTTCATGCTTTTATTTAGTGACATGAAAATGTAATAAATTTCCAAATGTTCTATATAACTACATTTGGCCAATGAGGAATGAATATAACAGCTCAAATTACGAAACATCAATAAAACCTGATTAATTTGCATGCTAACAAATATGTGATTATTTAATTTAGGAGGAGCTGGACAGAAATACTTTCTTTTTACTGTCTACACAGATGAGCTTTGATTATACAATTAATAAAGCCAATAAAATTCCAAAGGCTCATTTCAACCTATTCTAGATATCAAACTATTTTAAAAAGTAAGTCAATCACAGTGTATGAATAGAAGCTACTAATTACAAATTAATCTGACATATTTATTTCAAAAGGACCAGCAGGACTTCTAATTGGAAACAGTTGTTAACAGTTAAATGTAATCAAATAGTTCTTTTCCTGTACTCTACAGATCAGTTTTTTGCTCTTTGACTGATTGTTTTCATTCACTTTCATTGTGAATAACAGAAAAATGAAGTGGCTTGGAATAAGTTCACGTGGAAAACTTACATCCTTATCTACTGAAATAATGATAAGAATTTTATATTTTAGGAAGCTTATCATTCCATTTATTCCTAAGAACAACTGTGTGAGATGAATGTGGCATTAAAATCTCTATAGAAATAAGGAACCAGAGTCAGAGAGGATAAGTGACTGTAGCAGAGATAATGTCATATGATCAACATATTTTTTCATTTTTTTCCATGGGCACAAAGGAACACTGAATTTTTCAGTTTCTTGTTTAGATTTAGGTTGGGCCTTTTATCTAGTTGTGTTTAATGCAGAGATGGCAGACTTTCGAGTCAAGCTCACTAAAATAATTGCATTTTGTCCTTCTCATCAGACCATGGGGATCGTCTGTTGAAGATGGAGGTATATCGTGCATGTATAGATCCTGGAGAACTGAGACCCTACTTGGAGAGAATCCCTCGATCATGGTGGACTTCTTTGCCTAAAAATCTTTTATTGTGTCAAGTACTTAAAATGTGGATTTCCTTACTGTGGCAACAACACCAATTACTGTGACAAGTGGCTTGTTTCAGCACTCAGAGCAGGTAAGAATAATAATAGAGTTAAAAAACTAGATGGGTCTTCTGATTTCTGATTTAGTATTCTATGTTCCATTTTCATCTGCCATATTCCTGTAGTAGTCTGAATCTACCCTCAGGCTGTGTGCAGTCTATCCACTGTAACTCTGATAACTATTTTTGTACTCCTCTTTTGTCAAACATTTTCTTTTTCTTGTCTTTATGTCAAATATTCAATACCGAAGATAAGAAACTGGTTTCAATTCACACGCTGATCTTTATCAAAGAATAATGATATTTTAAAGATATATGTCGACAAGGATTCTGAGGTTGTTTCTGGAAAAGGGAACAGTAACATAGATATGTTCACTATGTCATTTAGCTTCACTTAATGTGGATGGCACAAAACCATGTAAAGTTACTGTGTGACAGATGTCATATTTTAAATTACATTGAAACTAATTCTGTGATTTGACATATGTATTCCAATGTCAAATATTCTAAAACACTTTTTAAAAATTTTCTGAAAAATCCACAGAAAGCTTTTCCATTTCCACCATGGAATAACACTGACAGAGCAAGATTCTATAATCGTTTCGCTTTTAAACTAAATTTAAATTCTCTTTCAAAAACTGTGTATTTTCTTTCATTTATTTTTTATTGTGGTAAAAACATGTAACATGAAAGCTACCCTCTTTGGTTTTTAAGTGTACAATGGAGTATTGTTTTCTATAGTCACAGGGTTATACAGCAGACCTCTAGAATATATTCATACTGCATAAGTGTTTCCCTCTTCTCCAGCCCCAGAAACCACCATTTTACTCTTCGTTCCTATGGATTTGATTATTTACATACCTCACATAAGCAGAATCATGCAGTGTTTATTTTTCTGTGACTAACTAATTTCACTCTGCATTATGTCTTCATAATTCAATCATGTCACATATTTCAGAGATTTTTTTCTAAGGCTGAATAATATTCTATTATGTGTATATACCACATTATTTTTAATCCATTCATCCCTTAATGGCAATTTGGGTTGTTTCCACATCCTAGCTATTGTGAATAGTTATGAAATGAACATAGGAGGAATGATATATCTTTGAGACCTTTATTTTAATTCTTTTAAATAAATATCCTGAAGTTGAATTGCTGGATCTTATGGTAGGTCTAATTTTGATTTTTTGAGACACCTCCATACTGTTTTCAATAGTGGCTGCACAATTTTACATTCCCATCGACAGTGTGCAAATGTTTCAGTTTCTCCACTTCCTCACCAACACTTATCTTTTGTTTTGTTGATAATAGTCATGCTAACAGATGTGAGATGATCTCATTGTGGTTTTGATTTACATTTACCAGGTAATTAGTGATGCTGAGCACCTTTTCATATATCCATCGGCCACTTGCATGTACTCTTTAGAGGAATATTTATTCAAGCCCTTACCATTTTAAATCAGGTTATTTGTTTTATTATTATTGAGTTGTATGAGTTCCTTATATATTTGGGATGTTAACTCCTTATCAGATATATAATTTTCAAATATTTTCTCCCATTCAGTGTGTTGCCTTTTCATTCTGTTGATTCTTTCCTCTGTTGTGAAGAGACTTTTTAGTTTTATATAGTTCCATTTGTCCATTTTAACTTTTTTTTCCATTTTAACTTTTGTTAAAGTAATAACAGTTAACTAGTATTATTAATTTCTTTTATTGCTATGTTTTAATATAGGGTAAATAAGAAAAGTCAATTATTCTGGTGGATTTAATTTGATGACTTTAATCTTCACCTATAATACAGATATAGGATGCTAATAACCACAGAAAGCACAACATTCACATGACATAGGTGGGAAAAGACCCATATAGATTGGAGAAAAACATACATTTTCACTGTGTATTAGTCCAGTATATATAAAATTGATTGTTATGGGGATGTATCTTACCCAATAGTGGGAGCTGGTTAAACAGTATTAGTAAAGCTTTTTCCTTCACACTTGATCTTAGAGCTTAGATTTCTCTTTGGGGCACACCATAACTGGAAATACATATGAAGGGGAATTATGGGGAAAAAAAGGGATTATAGTTCAGCCTAGTGAAGTTGAAGCAATAGCATGATGCCACAATGTGGATTCTTGTTTTGTTTATGATGAGCATAAATGTTGCTATATGTATGTGAGGATAAATACTAAGACATTATAGTCAATTCAATGAAATGTTTGATTATGTAAGTACAAAATATATCTTAATATCTTTTATTCTCTCTTTTACTATACCTTTTCTATGGTTAGTTCTATTTAGATACAGTTGCCTACACTATTTAACAGTAATGTGCTATACAGGTTGTAACTTAGGAACAATAAGTTATACCACATAGCTTAGGTATATAGCAGGCTGTACCATCTAGGTTTGTGTGAGTATACTCTATGATGTTTACACAACAAAAATCACCTGATGGTGCATTTCTCCAAATGTATCCCTGCCATTAATCATGATTATATATATAAACATATATGTGTATACACACATATATATGTTTGTGCATGTGTATACATATTTATATATATATATATATAGAGAGAGAGAGAGAGAGAGAGACAGAGAGAGAGAGAGAGAGGGAGAGAACAATCAGAACATAGAAGGGGCAAGATTGCAAAATAAAAATTATTATCCCCACTTTTCTATCCTATATCTGATTTCAAAATTTCTGACCAAATCCCAAATATTTCCTTTCTAATGGCACACTTGCACTTGGTAAAAATATAATACAAGACCCTAAACACTAGAATGGCTTTACAGAACCTTATTTAAAGAGGCTTCACCAGCACAAATAACTTGAATTTTCCATTTGTTTGGCACTCCAGAAGTTTCTAGGCCCCAGGACAATTTGTCATAAAAGGATTTAGGTTGGTTGAAAATTTTCCCTGAATTTGTCAATTAGGAGAAAGGCAACTGCGATAGAGGACATGGTAAAGGAGATGCTGCATGATACCCTTGACTGGAATACACTCTTAGGGAGGTTGGTTTCAGAAAACAACACATCTTTGAAGTTCTGGAAATTGACTTTCTTAAATCACCCATGTCATGTCCTTGGGAATTCTTTTTGTACATTGAAGAATTCATGTTTAAAGAGCACTAATTTAGAGAGGGTAAGTAATTTGCCAAATACCATACTGATGAACTTATATTTAAGTTCAAACACCTGACTCCAGAAACAAAATTCTTAATCACTGTACTGCAGTCCTTTCATTTATACTAGTACTTTTTTTAAAAAGAGAAGCTCTGCTTAAGGAAAAAAAATGCCCATTACTCGTTACTATTTGAAAGTATCACTCTGTCTCATTCATAGCTTTTATTGTACTATGATGATATTTTAATTGCCTTGATCTGTAGCTCTGCATTTTTATAATGGAATGGAGAATATATTTTTCTTTCATATAGTCCTAATTCCTGGAAATTGAATTTAAGCCTCAGTAAACTGTATATCAATTGAAATTCTTAAACTTTCTACATTTCCATTTAGGAAATTTTATAGTAGTGAGGTAATGATGTTTAAAAGTGACTTTTGGTGTTCAGACTTATGGTTTGGCTGTTCTGTGCTTCTCGAGTTTTCTTATCCCACTTTATATTAGCATAATACCACAACATTATTATAAGATAAACATTTCATCTTCATTCATTAGGAAAACCTCACAATTTTGTTTTAAAAGCATTAATCATAGTAATTACAGCTCTAAATTAATACTGTATATTTAAAATAATCTGTTTGCCTCTGCCAGCTGGAAATCTTTTTCTCACTAGGGATTAGCATACAACTGCTATAGACAGATGAGGATAATTGTAACTGTGTGCATAGCTGATATGGAGGTTATAAAATTTTCCTTGTATTTTCTCACTGTGTTATTTATCATCAATAAATTGTCTGAGGCATGGAAATATTGCATTAACCATTGAAATCCAGAAAAGGAGGGGTAGAAGGAAGGAAGGAAAGATGAGAAGGAAACATACAATACAGACAGGTAGTGAAGAAAGATATCTGGAGTTGGAAGGAAGCTTATATATCAACCAGATTAATTATTTCATTTTCTAGACTGGCATATCATCACCCAATGCAAATTTGGAACTGAAACCTCTATTTTATGTTGAATATTAGAGCAACAACAAATCAATTTTCCCAAAGTATGCTTTCCCTGTAATGAAATAGTCTCTCTTTTACAATGAAGTTTTGATGTTTATGTGGTTTCCTGATATAGTGTCTTGAATTTTTCCCCCATAGAGTTATTACTAATAATTCTACAACATTTGGGAACAAACAATGAAAATTGATGAGCTGCTCGGGCCAATGGAAATTTTGCATGTTTAATGATGTTACACAGGAGGGACTATGTTGCCTTGATTTCTGCCCAGGAGGGTGACCTGCTTTAGCTCAGAGCCTAACCTGGAAATCATTTTCTTTATCCCAATGAGAGTAATATAAAAATTGCCCACCTTCCAAAGCAGAATTCAGAACATAGATGCAGGAGGCAAAAACACAAAGAGACAGTTATAGTACCAGGTAAGCACAAAAAGAAGTCTTTCCTATTAATAGATAGTTCATAATAAGTATTTTGTAGAGTTTATTAGAGACAGGGAATGCTCCTTAGCAATAACATGACCAAGATTGAATGCTACAATGAACAACCAGAGGAAGAACTTTTTTGTGCATATAAAGTCCAGTTTAATGTTTACTCACACAGTGTCCCTTTTCTAAGTCCTCTGAAATTTTTTAGTCACCCCATTTTTTAAAAAAATACGACTTTGTCTACAATTTCATTTTCTTAGGCTGTCCTTACTGAGAATTCTCTGAATAATCAGGAAAAGGTGTATATTCTCCAGAGTCAGGAAATACCTCACTCTTCTTCCTACAATAGCAGATCTTCTTCTAGAAGTTCATCCCTGCTAAACACTGCTCCACTGTTCTGTCTTCCAAAGAACTACTTAAAAAAACAATTTTAGTTAGCAACCATTATTGTAGATTTTCTTGGGAGGTAGCCCACTCCAGGATGGCACATAAACTGTTTCCAATCAAATAGAACACATTTTTGTTCAGGTTTTATCACCACTGGAAATTTGTCACTAGTTTACTTTCTCCTCAGCATCAAAGAAAAATTGTACCAGCTAGAGTTATACAGACAAGATTATTTCAATATGAGTTTTAACTCAACTACACTGAAACAGAAGGCAGGAAAATTTTGTTTTGTTTCTAACTTTATTGAGGTATAATTGACATACTAAAAAAACTCTGCACATATGTAATGTATACAGCTTGATGAGTTTGAACATATGCATACACCATCACCACAATCAAAGTAATAAATATATTCATCACTTTCAAAAGTTTCCTTGTGTTCCTTTGTATTTGTATCTTTCTTTTTAAGCTAATAACAATTAACATATTTATTCGCTTAACACAATTTTGAGTGTAGAATACTACATTGCTAACTATAGACAATATATTTTACAGCAAACCTCTAGATCTCACTGATCTTGCATAACTGAAACTTTGTATCTATTGGGTTACAATTCCCCATTTGCCCCTCCTTCAAGATCCAGAATAGCCAAATCAATCTTGAAAAAGAAGAAACCTGAAGGTTTCCTACTTCCTGATTTCTTATATTTCCTCACGGTGTTATTTATTATCAATAAGTTGTTTGAAACATGGAAATATTTCATTAACCATTGAAATCCAGAAAAGGAGGGGTAGAGTGAGGAAGGTAGAAGGAAGAAGGGGAGGAAAGGAGGAAGAGAGGAAGTGAGGGGAAGAGAGAGGGAGAAATATATTGCAAAGCTACAGTAATTAAAATAATGTGGTATTAGCATAAATATAGACATATAGACCAATGGAAAAAAATAAAGAGCCCAGAAATAAACCCACACAAATATGGTCAATTGTCATTCAACAAGCATGCCAAGAATACATAATAGGGAAAAGATAGTCTCTTAGCTAATGGTGTTGGGAAAACTGCATATGCACACGCAAAAGAATGAAATTAAACCTGTGTTTTTACATCACACACACAAATCAACTCAAAATGGATTGAAGACTTAAATCTAAGATTCAAAACTATAAAACTCTTAAAGAAAACACAGGGAAAAATCTTCTTGACATTGGTCTTGGCAATGATTTCATGGATATGATACCAAAAGCATAGATAACAGAAGCAAAAATATACAAGTAGGACCATATCAAACTAAAAAGCTTTTACATTGCAAAGGAAACAATCAACAAAGTAAAAAGGCAACCTACAGAGTGGGAGAAAAAATTCTCAATGGCAAAAAAAAAAAAACAAAAAACAAAAAACTACCCAATTAAAAAATGGACAAAGAACTCTAATAGACATTTCTCTAAAGAAGACATACAAATGGCCAACAGGTGCGTATAAAGGTCTTCAAAATCACTAATCATCAGGATAATGCAAATCCAAACTATAATGAGATATCATCTCATACTTGTTACGATGGCTATTTAGCACAAAACAAAGCAAAACAAATTATAACAAGTGTTAGTGAGGATATGGAGAAATTAGAAATGGAAACACTTGTAAACTATTGGTGGGAATGTAAATTGGTACAGTCATTAAGAAAAACAGTACAGGGGTTCCTCAAGAAATTAAAATTATATGATCCAGCAATCATATTTATTCATCAAAAAAAATTGAAACCAAGATCTTGAAGAGAGATCCACACTCCTTTTTTTCATTCCAACATTGTTTATAATGGTTAACATATGAAAACAACCCAAGTATTTACTGATGAATGAATGGATAAAGAAAATATGGTATACACATACAATGGAGTATTATTTAGCCTTAAAAAAGAAGGGAATCCTACCATTTGCAACAAGATGAATGAACCTGTAGGACATAATTCTAAGTAAAATAAGGCAATCATAGAAGGAAAGATGCTATATGATCCCACTTATATGAGGTATATAAAATAGTCAAACTTACAGAAGCAGAAAATAGAATGGTAGATTCCAGGGCCTAAATGTGGGAGAGTTTCAAAGTGTAGGGTGATCTAGTGGAAAAACACTGGGGGAACTTAGGAAGGAATTTAGTCAATGTGATTAGGCTATCTGTGTTTAGTATTAATAATTGGCTAATTTGTGCTTATAGAAGTTAGGCTTTTACTTTCCCATACAAACTGGGAAACAGAGGCACTGTCATTCTTGATGATTACATTTCAAAGGTATGGCTTCCAGGTCCCTGAGAAAGACATTCCGAGCTGTAAAACTGGCAATAGGCTGGGAGAAGATTTATATCTAAAAGAGACAGCGAATAAATTTACAATTGCAAGTGTTCTAAAGTAAATGCTCTAAGAAAAGTGAAGTCAGGGGTCTATAATTAGGAAGAAACTTGTCTAATGTTTAATCAAGTGAGGGGAACTTTAAAGCCACCTTGGTAATCAGTACCCTAGACTCATGCTTATTGCTAGATCATTCTCTCAACAATTTTCAACATCCCTTCTTTTTCTTTGTACATATTATTCTTGAGTATGCTTAGAAACTCAAAGTTCCATTTCATTTTGTATGTAGAAAAAAATTAGCAATTGGGTTTTTCCTTGCCTTTCAGTAAACGTCATATTGCGGATGAGGGCAGTGAGGAAACCTTCACCTTTGACATGTAAGGGACACTTTCCTAAGCAGGGTGTTTGTTATCCATGCTAATGTGGATTGAGCCATTTTGTATCAGAAACCTGCTACAGTAAATTCTTTACTTAAACAGTATATTTTCTTTCATCACAAGAAAATAATGGTTGGGCCAGGCGCGGTGGCTCACGCCTGTAATCCCAGCACTCTGGGAGGCCGAGGCAGGCGGATTGTTTGAGCTCAGGAGTTGGAGACCAGCCTGAGCAAGAGTGAGACGCCGTCTCTACTAAAATAATAGAAAGAAATTATCTGGACAACTAAAAATATGTAGAAAAAATTAGCCGGGCATGGTGGCGCATGCCTGTAATTCTAGCTACTCGGGAGGCTGAGGCAGTAGGATCACCTGAGCCCAGGAGTTTGAGGTTGCTGTGAGCTAGGCTGACTCCACAGCACTCACTCTACCCAGGGCAACAAAGCGAGACTCTGTCTCAAAGAAAAAAAGAAAAAAGAAAATAATGGTCAAGATTCAAATGCAGCTAACATGAGATCAAAAAGCACCACAGTTCCCATATGTCCCTAAACATGCCCACAGGGAAAGGGATCTTGGGTGATCTGTATCTGTGCCTTTAATGAATGCAGAGGAGCCATGGGACAGGTAAATAACTCACATCTCTTTTCTTCTTGAGAAGTTTCTCAGTGTTCATGTAATATGGATTTTACACTAATCTCTCTGGGATATGTGAGTTTCTGTTCAGTCCCTTTATTCACCGAGCATTCATTAAGCTGATTACCAAATGCATACATTTTAGCATTTAAAGTCTGAGACTTTTTATTCTTTTTCCAACTCTGCGTTACTATTTATATGAAGCCACAAAAACAACCCTCTCAAAGGAGAGTTAATGGACTAGTTTTGCCTGTTTTCTAGTTCAGAAGGGTATTTCCCATGAGGAAAATTATAGTTTCACTAACCATTGCTGGAACACTTTCCCGCTTTAAAATGCTGCCTTGGGGCTTTTAGCGGGTGTCTGTGAAGAAAGGTGACAGATTTGATACAATAGGACCAACCTTCACTTCATGGACAAAGCTGTTGCTCATTACAGAAAATCTTTGTGCACTAAGTTGAGGAATTTCCTCTCTTCCCCAAGGGCTCTCAAGTAGGGGTAATAAAGGGTCTTGATTCTTTACCTCTTTTATTAAAACAACAGATTGATATCTGGAAGGAGAGGTGGATGATCTAAGGAATGATGTGTTATAATTATGCCGAAAACAGTGGTCCCATGTTACCTTTTCATCAATCACCCTGTTACCGTAGAAAGTCATCAAGGTAGAGATGCAGATGATATGGAAAGAGGGGCTCCAAGTCTCTGTTAGGTAGTAATTATACCAGCAGCTGGAGGAATGCATTTGTAATGGCATTTTTTTTTACTTTGGAGAGAAGATTCACATATCTTTGTATGAAAGTTACACATTTAGTTCTCAATATTATCTTTTCCTTAGATTGATAATTTAAGTCTCTTATTGTGTTTCCTTTCTCTGTCAGGCTTCTATTTATGTTTATCTATTTAGGATTAACTCTTCTTAGTCAAGCAACAATTTGGTAAATACAAAATTTTGAAAAAAATTTAATTTTTACTGATTTGAGATTAAACATTTTAACTTTTTCAAGAGCCAAATACTTATTTATGCATTGCCACACTGGTAGTATTCTTATGCAAGCATCAGATGGTTGAAATGAATCAATGTACTTTTAATATATTTACCTATTCATGTATTTATTATATCAATAAGTATTCACAATTTGTGCTTGGCCAGTGACAATAATTACTGGAAAGGATGACCGTTGTGTACATATATCTTAAATTAATGTAGAAGTTTAATGAAATCTTACAAAATCCCTTAAGTGTTTTTATGAACTTCTTATGATTATTCCAAATTAGTGCATCAAAATGAAATTATTGAGAAAGTAACAGCAGTAATTTTGAAGAAAGAATAATGATGAAAGAGACATGGGAATCCAGATACTAAATGATAACCGTAAAGCACAATAGTTAGTTCACTATATTACCAGGGCAAAAATAAATGGATCGTTATAAAAAATAAATATAGAAACAAACCCTATATATAGTGATTTAGAGTATAATATCCATAGTTAAGGAGTAAATGAGGCTATTGATAAACTATGTGATAAAATGAATCAAGCTAGAATATACCTTATATTTTTCAGTTAAATATATGCCAGAAAAAATAAAATTAAATTGATTAAGTAAAACTATAAATGAAAAACTAGAAAAATATTGGAATATTTGTTGACATAGAAGAGGAATTTCTAAGAAAGGATTAACAGAGAATGTGTGATATATTTGATAACATCTATACAAGAAAATCCCAATAAATATTAAAATATCTGTAATACGTTAAGAATGATATTATATTTGCCATAATTATAATAAAGGCTTAACATGTGAAATATATGAAGTACTTATACAATAGATTTACATAAAACTCAAATTCAGTTATCAAAGTATGAGTGATAACTATGGAAGATAATTTAGAGAAAAAATAATAAATGGCTAATGCATGTGCAAAAACTTCATTAGTAATCAAAGAAAAAAGTTTATCTGATAGTGAGATGTTAAAAAATGACATAATTTGGAAAATATTTTAAAATGATATAAATATTCTATTTGGCAAGGTTGCAGCATCATGGTTCTCAATCCTGTTAGACTAAATCATTATTTTTATGTTACATAAATACATACTTTTAATGACCATTTTGTTACTTCCCAACCAGGTTTTATTGCCTACTGCATAAAAGGAAGCCAATATATTGAGACAGCAGAGGTTGCATTGGGAAAAAGTTTATTATCTCAGGGTACTGAGAGAGGAGACAGGAGGAATTTCTCAAATCTGCCTCCCCAAGAATTTGGAGGCTAGGGTTTTTAAGGATGGTTTGGTGGGAAGGGGGCTAGGGAATTGGTATTGCTGATTGGTTGGGTTGGGGGTCAAATCATAGCGGTGTAGAAATAAATTGTCTCCTTGCGCCGAGTCAGTTCCTTGGTAGGGGTCACAAGACCAGCTGAGTCAGTTCCTTGGTAAGGGCGCTGGTCTGGTGGAGTCGCTTAGTCCACTAGAATGCAAAGTCTGAAAAATATCTCAAAGACCAGCTCACAATGGTATTATCTATGGGAGCAATTAAGAAATCTACAAATCTTATGACCACTAGTTACTAAACTCTTGAGCAGTAAGCTATTATAGGAAAGCAGGCTAGAGAACAATGGCTGATTACCTTTTAACTATGCCTGTCCCTTTGCAGAGCCCAGGTTCCTACTACAGTACCCATCTTGGAGACTTTCATTAATTTTGTCAATGGTAGTTTCACCTTGAATATCCTGAGATGAAATTCCTAAATATAATGAACTGCTAAATTAATTAATTTGGAAACAAAAATGAAATATAATGCCTTAACCAGAATATAGAGAATAAAAAGTGAATACTCAAATTTACTAATAACGCTGATGACAAAATAACTGATTTATGTGATCTGTCACTAAGATTCTTGGTGTCTAAGTATTTTTGATGAATAATAACATGAATTGGTAAAACAGCTGCTACTCCTGAACCATTGCTGTAAATTCACTTTACTGAACAAGTATTCCTGTCCATGTTACAGTGATGTCATTAGAAAAGGATTTCTTTAAACAAACATTTTTTAGGCTTTTTAATACAAACATTTTATATTCATTTTCAGTAATTTTATGCAAACAGGAATGCATTATTATTACCCAGGATGTTTCTCCCATTTGAATTTAAAATTTGCCTGACTACAGTTCATTGTTACACAGCTAATTTTCAAGTATCCTTCTTATCAACTTTCCTCAAAGCAGTATCATTGCTGAATGAAATAGAAGAAATTATTTCATTTGAATTTCTCTTCATCAATAGACAGCCGCTATGATTAATTGTTTTGTAAGATTGCATGACCTTCCATGCTTTGTGATATCAGTACTGTTCTGTAAGAAATGAAACCTCTATTCTACCATTTTTAAGTTTTTTTAAACACTGCTATGACAGTATTATGTTTTTTAAATGTCTCTTTAAATATTGTATGATACGTCTTTGCTAGTTTTGTGAGCTTATTGCTTTGTGAGATATTCAATTAATCATTGTGATACCATTGCTCATCAGAGGGAACCGTGTAGGTAGAATAGGCATACCAATTAGTCATTTATGAGTAAATTGATGAACTCAGTATGTAATATTCAACTTGAATATTGTAGATCCTTATTACTTATATTTGATATTTAATTTATCTAATTCTTACATTTTTTAATTTATTGAGGCATAATTGATAAGATTTGTAAATATGTATTGAAATTATAGCTAATACATTTTTCACATTTATTATTTTAAATGTGAACTAATGTGTTATGAATGAGACTACAACAAATATAGATTAATATGCATAAAATGTATTATAACTAAACCATTATGAGCAATATTGCTTCAATAATATGATTTTCTGATATAGTGAATGAATTTTATAAGTTCTGAACAAAACAAAGATAAACAGCAATAATAACTTATGGAGTGCTTAATATGCCAGGAACTATTATAAAGCATTTATATTTTTATGCATTTGATCTCTGACAACTACCCTGGGAGGTAAATACTATTGTAACCCCATTTTACAGATGAAGAAACTGAGTCAGGGAAAGGTAAGTAATTTGCACAGGGTCAGAAATATTTGGTGGAGAAAATAGATTCAGATGACTAGTTCCTGAGTCCATGCTCGTAAGCCCTAAGAATTGCAGCCTTGATATACGCGACGAATTTAATGTAGAGTACATGGTAAATTGAATTCATATTGAAACATTTTTTAGTATTTTGTTGAGGATTTTTATATTTATGTTCATGAAAGATGTTTTTCATTAGATTTTTTTTTATGGTACAATCTTTGTCCAGTTTTGGCATCTGATTAGTTGGAAAGTATATCCTCTTCTGTGGTGGAAAGACACTGTGTAAAATTGGTGTTATTTCTTTTTTGGATATTTGGTACAATTAATCAGTAAATCCATTTATTCCTGGAAATTTCTTTTTTATAATATTTCTAACTACAAATTAAATTTTGTTAAAGGTTAAAGGACAATTCATTTCTTAAGCGAATTTTGGTAGTTTGTTGCTTTGGAAGAGTTGTTCTATTTATTTCATGGAAGTGGTCAAATTTACATGTTTAGAGCTGTCTGTAATGTTCAATGGTTACCCTCTTAATATTTTTAATAGCTATAGTGAAAATCTTTCCTTCAATTCTCATATTGGTGATTAGTTTCTTCTCTATCTTTTATTTGCCTATCTGGCTAGTATTTTATCAATTTTATTAATCCTTTCAAAAGAACCAACTTTGGTTGTATTGATTTTTCCTATTGTTTTTTGTTTTCAATTTAATTGAT
This sequence comes from Avahi laniger, assembly GCA_963575035.1. Lineage (NCBI taxonomy): Eukaryota > Metazoa > Chordata > Mammalia > Primates > Indriidae > Avahi > Avahi laniger. The sequence goes on along the minus strand of CAUYSK010084265.1, from coordinate 24,086 downwards.
TTCTATATTTTTTTGTTTTCAGTTTAATTGATTTTTATACTTTATTATTTACTTTATTTTATATTTTTTATATTTTATATACATCTTATATATAATATATTTTGTATTTTTATATTTAATATATATAAATATATTTTTATATATTTTATATTTTTTATTTTTATTTTATATTTTGTATTTTTCCTTAGTTTTTTAAGGTAGAAACTTAAATTGCTGATTTAAGACTTTTCTAATGGGAGTATTTATATGTTTAATGGTATAATTTTCTCACCAAATATTGCTTTAACTGTATCCCACAAATTTTGATTTTATATTTTTCTTTTACTTTACTTCAAAATATTTTTTTCATTTCCTATGAGACTTTCTCATTGATTCAGGGATTATTTGAAAATATGATTAATTGCCAAGTTCCAATTATCTTTCTGTTATTGATTCTTTCTTTAATTTCCTGTGGTCAGAGAACATACTTTGTATTTTTCATTTCTTTTAAGTTTATTAAAATTTGCTTTATGATCCAAGATACGGTCTATCTTGCTGTATGTCATATGTGTACTGGAGAAAAATGTGTATTTCCTCTGTTATTTGTTGGAGTGTTTATAAATGTCGTTTGATCCAATCTGTTGGTTGGGTTGTTTAGTTCAGTTCTTCTATATTTTTGCTGATTTCTGGTTATTTGTTCTGTCGATTACTAAAACAGGAGTATTGAAGTCTCCAGCTTTAACTGTCAGTGAGTTTTTCTATTTCTTTTTTAAGTCTTACCAATTTTGCTTCATGTATTTTGAAGCTGTGTTATTTGGTGTATAAATATTTAGATTTCTGTATATTCTTGCTGACATGACTATTTTTTTATTATATAATATCTCCCTTTACCCATGGCCATTTTCCTTCCTCTGATGTTTCCATGTCTATGTTGTCTTATAGTAATAGAACTATTCCAACATCCTTTATTTATTTTTCCCCTGGGGTCAAGCAATCCTTCTGCCTCAGCCTTCTGAGTAGCTGGGACTTAAGGCACATGCCACTATGCCCAGCTAAAATTTTGAATTTTTTAAAGATGGGGTCTTGCTGTGTCGCCCAGGCTGATCTCATACTTCTGTTCTCTAGTGATTCTCTCACCTCAGCCTCCTCAGTAGCTGAGATTACAGGTATGAGCCCCATGCCCATCTCTCCAGCATTATTTTAATTAGTGTTTGCAGACATATTGCTTTCCATATTTTTATCATAAACATATCTATAACATTCTATTTGCAGCAAATTTTTATGACAGTATATAATTGAAGTTTCTTCTTAAACCAATTAGACTCTATCTCTTGTGATTTTTGATGTGTTTCAGGTACCCCCAACATTTTATTATTTGTTTTTTTGATTTGCTACACTTTCCTTCTTTTTTGTTTTTTTTTTCTTTTCCAATCTTTTTAATGTTATTTATTTTTTTTTAGTATCCTATTCTAGCTGGTATTCTGAGTTTTGTTGTTCCACTATTCATTTTAGATTTTTAAGGGTACTGTAGTACAAAGATAGGGAAAGAAAGAAGCAACAGGAATTTGCCTCATGCTCTTTGAACCATAGTTCCTCTAGTCCAAGAGAAGAGTCCACTCCCCCTTAGAGTTTTAGGTAATGACCTGCTGTCATTGGTATCGTGACATTGCCTCGGTGTTAAGGTAGAAGAGAAAGGGAAGAAAAACATAACATGAGATTTTCTTTACTTTCTCTGACTCATAGAGAAACTCCTTGCTGCTTCTTTGACCAGAAATAGAGAAATTCTCTTGCAGTTTTTTTCCTCTTTAGCCAGTATTAATTTTCAGATTTTCAGCTGCCCTGGAAGATAAGGAGGGAGTAAACTCACTTTTGTTTCAAGGGAACTTAAAATTCTGATCTCCATCTCCTTTCCTGCTACCACCATTTACTTTATAGAATTCTCAAATTTCTACTTCATGTAGGCTATCTGGGATTTATAGCTGCATTCAATAATAAAAACAGGATAGGGTAAGCATATTCTACTTATTCAGAACCAGAATATTTGAAAGGATTTTTTGCTTGTTTGTTTTTTTAACAAGGTGTCTTTGTGCTATAAAGAATTGCAATAATATCACAGTTTCTAAGGAAAAGAAGGAAAAATTTGCTGTGAAGGTATTATAATACTTCTATAAATTATACATTAATTTTCTGACATTGAAAGTTGTCCAGGATTTTTTTCTTTGAAGGTGCAGATCATGGTCTAATGATCATGAATAGCTGACACTCACAGATTCTGTACTAAACCACTCTGTGCCTTAATTTCTATGTATGTTAAATTGAATAATTTTAACACCTAGAGCTTAACATTGTTACTGTGTAAGGAATACTTCAGAATATACATGTGAGAGAACATACAGCAGTACTTAGAAAATAGCAAGCCCTTTATGAGTGACAGCAATTATTAGTGTAAAGTTTGTACAGTGCATATTACAGTCCTGGAACTAAGTGGAGAATATACTCAAATAAAGAGAAAACAATAATCTAAATTAAAAACTGTGGCTATGATGATAGTATAGAGTTAGAAATTCCCCATGGTCACAAACAAAACAAGAGTATATTATGAAACTTAAAATACAGAATGTAACAAAGAAGATTACTCAAGCAAATTAGCAAGGAAAAATCAAACAACCCTCTTATAAAGTGGGCCAAAGACATGAACAGAAGCTTTTCAAAAGAAGATAGACAAATGTCCAACAAACATATGAAAAAATGTTCACTATTATCAGTGACACGCAAGTTAAAATCACAATGAGATATCACTTTACCCCAGTTAGAATGGCTTTTATTAGAAAGTCCAAAAACAATAGATATTGGCATGGATGCAGAGAGAAAGGAGCTCTTGTACACTGTCGGTGGGACTGCAAATTTGCACAACCTCTATGGAAAACAGTATGGAGATTCCTGAAAGAAATAAAAGTAGACTTACCATTTTATTCAACAATCCCCACTACCGGGTTCTACCCAAATGAAAAGAAGTAATTTTATCAAAAAGACACCTGTATTCGAATGTTTATTGCAGCACAATTCACAAATGCAAAGGTGTGGAATCAACCCAAATGCCCGTCAATTCAGGAGTGGATTAACAAAATGTGGTATATGTATATCATGGAATACTACTCGGCCAAAAACATGGATGAATTTAGGCCTTTGGTGACAATTTGGAAGGAACTGGAGACCACTATCCTAAGTGAAGTATCTAAAGAAGGGAAACATAAACACCGCATGTTCTTGCTATTGAAATGGAACGAACCAATGAGCACACATGTGCAGAGGGAAGTAAAAGTCAGTGGAAATCAAGCAGTGGGGAGGTGGAAGATGAGGTGGGTGAAAACCTACCTAATGGGTAAAATTAACACTATCTGGGTGATGGGCACACTTATTACCCTGACTCAAGCATAACAAAATCAATGCATGTAACCAAAAATATTTGTACCCCTGTAATATTTTGAAATTATAAAAAAAGAACTAAGATATTTCCGTAGAAATTCCATTGTTTGTCCTAGTATAAAACTATTTCTGCTACTCTAATAAAAAGTTCTTACATTTGGAAGAAATCTAATATAGTTTTAAGCAAATTATGATAAATTGTATAATTTAAAACTATATTTTATGTTTATGAAATCTTTTATGAAATAATATTTTTTGTATTGCTTAAATTTAATTAAGTGATAAAAGTTGCATCTGCTTGAAATAGTTTTTTCCATAAAAAATAATTACTGTGAATTGCAATCACAATCAATACCATCACATATAGTCATTACACCTATGAATATTGTTGAAATATTCTTCTTTCCTTCTTTTCCTACATTAAAAAGATGAATGTGTATTGAGAATCTACTCTATAAGTTTTATGCTAAGCCCTCATAAAACAAATTATGTTCAATACTGTTACTCTAAGTCGATAAAGCTGCTTCTCACTTTTCTATCAAAATACTACATGCACTGACATAGTATACTACCTTTCTTGCTGAATATTCTTCTTAGTATTTATTTCTAGCTAATCTGTCTAGCATACTGTGTATTTTACAAATTGATTTTATTGTGTGTCTCTTTCACCAGGATTTAAGCTGCATGCATGAGTAAGAGGATTCCTGTTTTATTCACTATGCTAAAAGCAGCACTTTGATATGTGCCTGGGCACATATTAGGAGTTCAATGAATTTTTGGAATAAATGTTTTAATGCATAGACATGATTTTGCTTCTTTGATGAAAAATCAAGTATATATGTATTAATCTAATAATAGTGAGAATTGTTGCACTCAGAATATAAAGAACAATACTTTTGGGGAGGCAGTATGATCTAGTAGTAAGCAAGAGCAGGTCTGAGTTCACATCTTAGCTTTACTACCCATTGGTTATAAGAACATTAGGGGCTGGGCACGGTGGCTCATGCCTGTAATCCTAGCACTCTAGGAAGCTAGGGCAGGAGAATTGCTTGAGGTCAGGAGTTTGAGACCAGCCTGAGCAAGATCGAGACCCCGTCTCTACTAAAAACAGAAAAATTAGCCAGGCATCTTGGCACTTGCATGTAATGCCAGCCACTCAGGAGGCTGAGGCAAGAGGGCCGCTTGAGCCAGGAGTTTGAGGTTTCAGTGAGCTATGATGATGACACTGCACTCTACCGGGGGCGACAGAATGAGACACCATCTCAAAAAAACAAAAACAACAAAACAAAACAAAACCTTAGGGAAATTATTCCATATCTCTCTCAGTCTCCTAACACGTATAACATCATTGTTAAAAATGATCCTTGTATTAATCATTAAATTTGCTAATGCCATCATAGGTCTTTAAATGTCCTGGCACACAGGGGACTCGACAATGGTCCACTATTACACACTATATCATTAATTACTCAAAATTCTCTGCATAGAAAACAGAATAGGCACTATTTTGAGCTCTTTTTTTCTTCTAGAGGAAGAAAAAGATTCAAACGACATAGTTTATAATTGACCAAACTGGAACTTCCCATCTAAACTTGTTCTCTAAATTTACAAACATGTTAATTCTGCTACATTGCACCATTCCAAACATTTACTGCATTTCAGTACAAGGCATAGCGATGTACTATGTACTCTGGGGAGTATAAAATAAGACCCTGGTACATTGGTTTATCATGTCATGTTTATAATGAAAAGCCAATAACAACAACAACAACAACTCAAGTGTCTACAAAAAAGGTTATTGGTTAAATACATCACAAGGATTAATGGACGAAAGCACGTACATTCTTATGAGAATTAGATGCATATAAAATATTAGTAATTGGACATGGGAATCTATTGATAAAGAATATTTCTAGGAAGTAGGATTGAAGTGCTGGTGTGTGTGGTAGGTACAGTAATGCACTATCCAGATTCCTTTAGTTTATTACATTAAAAAGGTGAATATTTATTGACAATCTATTCTATGGTAAGTTCTATGCTAAACCCTGATTATATAATTAAATTTTGTTTGAAAACGTTATTCAAAATTCAACCCAATCCTTTGAGGAAGGTCTCTCCCCTTGGTTTACGGGAATGTAGTCAGCTTAAAGCTTTCGGCTGTCAGCCCCTCAGAATTGCAGAGAACTGCAGACAGCTTCCTGGCCCTTGGTCATACTCTTCTTCACAGGGAACCTCACAACCAGTGACTGAGGTGGAAAATCCGATGCAGGCCAAATCTGATGAACCATTTTCAATCCTGAGCTCCCTGTGTCCTTTCCAATGAAGCCCAGCTTCTCTCTTCCAATCCTCTTTTCTTCTCTTCACTTCCACTGGTGTTGATCCCAGGGAAATTTCTCAGTAAACACCCAGCATTAGTGGCATGCAATCTCCTCTCAGAGTCTGATTTCCAGAGAACCCAACCACTGATAGAGCATGTGAAAGGAGACTTTGCTGACAGCTTAGCACTTCACTCCTGGACAGAAAACTGCAAGACTTTCCCTAGATAAATTGAACTAAGTGTTTGGTAAGAAGCAGTTCTCTTGGAAGTTGAATAATGTTTTCTGTGTAGTCTCTTCCATTCTGGAATTTGGAGACCCAGTCTTCTATTTTTAAGAAAGACCTAAAAGAATATAAACTTTAAATAATTTATGTGTCTCATTAAAAAAAAATCAGTTACTAGGACAAACTAGGTTATACTAGGTTATCACAGTATTAGCACAACATTTAGATAAGTAAATGCCTAGCTACTAGAGTAGCTATCCCAGGCAAAACCATATGTTCAGTTTCTAGATGTAGTGGGAAACATCATAGCAAAAACTCTGCCGTATGAGGAACAGAAGGTATTTGGAAGAAAAATGCAGCATATCATCACTAAAATGCCAGTCAGTATGGGCCAGTGTATCAGATTTCATTATCTTGACCTTATACTGTGATGTATCTCTAAATGGGAGGTTAACATTGACCCTGGGGATTTCCTGTATCTGTAGAGAAAAGCTCCAGATACAGAAATGTGTGAGATACCCTTTTGTTGGAGGCAATTGAGACTTTGCTGCCTTCTTGCAAAACTCTTAAATTTGCAATGGTGAAAACCACAGGATTTTCTTTTCTTCCTTTTTCTTTCCTAGAGGTTTATGAAAACCTCTAGCTTTCCATTTACCCTATAAACCTCAATTTCTCTCACACTGTAGTGCTGTATTTGCTGTGGGAACCGACTAATAACAATTTCATGTGAGCAAATGTTTTCAGTGCACAGTGTTGCTTCCACTGTTTTTTGCTATGTAATTTTTTAGATCAATACACTCTGCCTTCTGGGGAAGAATTTTCCTTCACATTTTTTCCCCCAATCAGGAGAATTGCTCTTCACAAAATCTTGACCTAAAGCTATATTTATTGCTTTTGAAGGCCTAGCGAAGATGAAAACTTCCACCAAAAACCCTTTATCTCACCATCTACTTTTCATAAGCATATTATTGCAGTAATTTTAGATTTACAAAGAAGGTTGCCAAGATAGTGCTGAGAGTTCCCATGTGCTCCTCACCTAGTTTACCCTGTTGTTGTAATTTTACGTTACTGTGGTACATTTGTCAAAACTGAGACACCCACGCTGGTGCATTGCTATTAACTAAACTCCAGACTTTATTTGAATTTTACCACTTTTTCCATTACAGTCAGCTTTTTCTTTCAGGACCCAATTCATTGCATTTGGGAACCACAGTGCTTTTAGTTGTCATGTCTCCCCATTTTTCTCTGGTCTGTGACAGTTTCTCTGTCTTTCCTTTTTTTTTTTTACATGATTTTGGCAGTTTTGAGAAGTTCTGGTCTGGTGTTCTGTAGAAAGTCCTTCAATTTGGGGTTGTGATATGATTGTCCCCATCATTACACTGGTGACGTTAACTGTTGTCCTGTGGCCAGGGCAGTCCTTATCAGTTCACTCCATGAAAAAGTCACTTTTTCTTCTTTTTTTTTTGGAACAAAGTCCCTGTGCACAGCCCACACTTGAGAAGTAAGGAAATTCTGCTTCATCCACGGGAGGGGAGAGTACCTATGTCTATGTTGTTTGGAATTCTTCTGTAAGGAAAATTCTCCTCCTCCTTCCCTCATTTCAAATATATTCAATCATTTATTTATATCATTTTGAAGATATATGTATTTACTTTGTATTTTAGAATATAACCGATATTTTATTATTGATTGTGTTACATAAATTTTTCTAGCTTTGGCCAATGGAAACTCTTTCAGGTTACCTACTGTACCTTCTTGAAATGCCCCTATATATATATTTTTTTTGGAGCATGTACTTATTTACTGAAACTACAAAATATTCTAATATTCTGGGGTCAGTTTGTGTTATTCCTGCTGCATTTTTTCCATGAATTAGCTGTTTTTCCCAAGGAGCCCTGGCTCTTTTTATTGAAGGATGGTATCTAGAAACCAAGATCTGAATGATCACTGTGTTTGTTGCTACTGGAGTGTCGTTGGACCTAGTCCTCTCAGCAGACTGAGCTAGGTAATATATACATGTATATTAGCCCATGTATATACAAAAATCTATAACTGTTTCTGTGTCTATCCACTCGTATAGATATACTAAGCTAATCGTGCATTCATACTAGTGCTCTGACTCTAGTTCAATACCACAGGGTACACTCTAGCCTTCTTTCTTGTTTATTTTTGACTTCCCTCTCTGACAGGAGAAACCTAGTTCTCAGAGTCCAATATTTATTTACTCATTTGTTCAACTGTAGCATATACATAGTTTCAGAATTCTTAACCTGCATCCCTATGATAAACAAAATTATGAAATACAGTATTGATGTACATTTCCTTTTGTCTCTAGTCTTAATGGTTTCCAGTAAAACCATTGTTTTCCACAGTTACATAGGTTGGCTCCTTTTTTAATCCTCGATCCCTTCAGCACGGTCATATCTTATACTCACAATATAATTAAATTCATTTGCCATAAGCCTACATTCCATCCTGAAATACCCAACATTCTGGTTTATTTTTTAAAAAGATTTACATACATTAAAATTCACTCTTTGCAATGTACAGTTCTATGGGTTTTGACAAATGGACTCGATCACGATCCCACTACCACAATGCTGTACGGAGCAGTTTCTGCACCTTGGAAGTGCCTCTGAGTTTCCCCTCTGCCCTTCTCCACTTCTCCCCACACCTACTGACAACCACCAATTTTCTCAACATCTTTTAAATGTTTAAGAGCATCAATGTCTGTCTCTGCATAACGGATGTGACAATTTCATTTTCTGAAATATAATCTCACAATTACTACATTTACAGAGCCATCTTAATAGCACATACATATGTGTGTGCATATGTGCATGTGTGCATGTGAGAATGTGTGTAGTGCAGCTCTAAAGATCCTGTGAACAAGCCATGTGAATTTGAAGTTAATCCCTCCACCCTTCTCTTTCTGGGCCTGAAGTTCCATGAGGGCAATTCCAAACAACACGTAAGAGGAATAGCATTTGGGAAGCTGATTGAATATTCCCTATCTATGTCTGGCACAGATTATTATTTAAGGCTCGAATCTCACAAGTGCTGTGCAATGTGTATGAAATAAAATCTTTGCGTGCTAAGTTTCCCATCACTTTTATAAGCTGAATTTGCTAAGGCTGGAGCCTTCAGGCTTCTATGTTTAAAAACTTCTACATACCTGATGCTCAAACCTCTATAAATTGCTGGGATTCACCAAGGTAGACATACTAGATGGCTTTTTGGCCAAATTTGAAGTCCAAAACTATCTTCTCAGATGGTCACACTTAAAAGCCAACCACACAACTACAAAAAACAGCAAAAGGTCACACCCTAAACCCCTGGGAATTATCTAGAACATGGTTTCCCTGCATGGTTTCCTCTAGCGTCATGGAAAGTGGGACTTTCCATGGAACAGTGTAGTGGAAACCCCTCATGGTTTCCACTAGCATCAGACAAAACATCAATACAAGTGTGTTTTTTTGCTTCCCTAAATCTGCCTAGTGTCTATTTATCAAGCCTACTGCAAAGTGTAGCAGAAGTTTGTTAATTAGAAGAAATTTTACCAGCTGCAAGGATGACCTGCATTCTTTTTTTCATGTTGATCATGCTATAGTGTTTGAAGTGCACCAATAAATTACACAAATTTTAGAATCATTTAAGAAATAGTATTCAAAGTCAAACAAATGGAATCAAAGTATTAGTGCATATTGATAGAGGTAATATTTGAGAATATGACTTGGGTCTGCTATGCAAGAAGGTTTGCTATTGCTGTACCTCAAAAGTAGTTACAGGCAATGCTGAACACCCACCAACCTCCTCTACTGTTTTACTCTGCTAAACTTAGCATGGATGTGTACCCTGGGGGATAGCCGACACCCAAAAAAGAAAAAAAAATGATTAGGAGGAACCGTGCTTATCTTACTTGTTTTTCTTCTCAGACTTGCCTACTAAATGCCATTCCTCCTTTGGTGAGAAGTTAGGGAGCAGATAGAGAGAGGTCAATGTTTTAGGCAAAGTCTCTCCAAATATAACAGTAGTGGGATAAATATAATTACAGAAGAAAATGTAAATGTTATTTAGAGATTATGGTAATTTAAAAGTGCAGAAGCACCTAAAAATATGACCTTTAGAATTAGATAAGTGATATATGTCAAAGGAGAGAGGCACTATTTTCTTCAAAAGTGAATGTAGAGCCAAACAAGAGATTATGTCAAGTCGATGGAGCAAGAACTGAAAGTAAAAATACCAACTTAAAAAAAAAAAATACCAACTTAAGGAAGGGAAAGAAGATGTGTGAGTTAAATTCTTTTTTTAAAAAACAAATTTTAAAATGGTAAAATAATAAATAAAAATATATGTTATTATTAAAGAGCTAACTACCAAAAGAAAACCAAAACAGAGACAGCTGAAAGTAGTTTCTACAGGGAAGTTGGTCTTATTTCTGAGAGGAATACGGCACAATATAAACTCTTCCATACAATTTTATTTGTGCCATATTCATTTATTACTTGGATAAAAAATGGAAAAAGCAATTGGCTCAAATTTTATATAAAATGTAATTCCAATATTGTAAAAATTTCCTTTCTCTAATTTTATAACTGTATAGTGAAAGGAAATGTTTAATAAAAATATTATAAAATAATAGGCAGAATGGGATTCTAATATTTGATAATTATAAATTACTGACATCATTTTAAAAAAGTATTTATTAAGTAGTAAGGAATTGTTTTTGTTACTAGGGATCTCAAAATTTTTTTAGGAAATTTCCCTGATTTTTGAGTAGAACTTTCCTTTGACTTTTATTATAACAAATGCATTTATTTATGGTATTTTAGAATTCAATATTAAAAAGTATTTTTGTTTAAATCTTACATCTTGTGTGACCATTTTTCTTTTTATAAGTAATTACAACATTTTTCTGAAGCATTTTAGAGAGATTTAAGGAACAAATATATTCAGCTTTGGCCTTATTATGGATAAGAGCTTCAAATTAGAGTTTTATTAGAAAAGGTCTCATCTTTCTTGGAAATCCTCTTCACTTTGGTATTTCAGTGATTCAGAAAAACAAAAAGTACTTTGATTACTTCTTATTTTATTAGCCTAATCGTTAGGATAAACTGACTGACTGGAACTAATTTGTCTTTTGGAAAACAGTACACTTGACAAAGTAACAGTATTCTCAGTCGAAAGCAAACTGTTATTATTCCCTAATTTAAGAGGTGTGATTGCTCGCTCTAGCAGCTCTGACTCTTCCAAGTAAAATGGATACATCCACTAAAACCATCTTAACACCAACTATCGCAAGATGGGTACTGAGACGTAACTATTCATCCTGTTTTTGTTGTTGATTTGTTTTAAAGCATATGTTTTGACTAATCTAGTAGCTGCTCAAAACCTAAAGTCAGTGGTTTTTTAAATACTTGAACATGAGCATCAAGGAGTTAAAAGGGTTTAGTTAGGGCCCTCTACATTATTCGTGTGAGAATTATATAGTTTGGAATAAATGTGTCTGTCTGTCTGACCTGCTCTAATCATCCTCATGTATGAGTTTTTTGAGAAGCCTGCAATGTAAGTGATGTACACCTAATTTATCATAGATTTATGGGCTTGAGGCCCCCCTAGCTACCATGACCTTATAGTAGGTTTGGGTCCTCAAAATAAAGTTTTATTTGTACCAGTAAAAATAGAATTTGATGTAGCTGACATTTTCTGGGAAATTTTTATGGTGTAACTCTACTTGGGTATCCTGACATTGCAGAAGTTTTATTTTATTAACTGCATTTACATGTTCTTCATTATGTGCGTTTTAAATAGACTAATAATTCTGGCTAAATGGTGAGCTTTTAGGGAATGTATCTAGCCTAAAAGGAAAATCCAATTAATATTTTAAAATACTTCGCATCAGATTAGATATTTAAATAGAAACAACATTGCTTACATCTTAAAAGTTGCAGATTGTATGGCCAGGATAGTAATGGCTTGCGTGATTCTCAAAGCAGGTGTTACTAATTGCCCACTGCAGCCACAGAAGTGTTTCAATAAAGCTTTTTTGGTAACCAAATAAGTAAATAGAAATAATGATTTCAATAGTACAAAATTTCACTTTAAGTGAAAGCCACCAATAAACACAATTATCAGAAATAAGTCCAATTATTTTTCTAAACAGCAATTCCCCTTAAATCTCTGATTAACAGTATTATATTAGGAATAATTTCTCTTGACTTCTCTACTGTCTTAATTTAAAAAATTTGAAGATAGAATATAATCTCATAGTACTATAAATGTATTAATGGTGGAGTTACACATTGAATTGTCTAAAGTTTAGTACAGTATTACCTTATCTAATGAGTATATCAAAGTGTATCAGATTAATTTTCAGTGGCTAAATTGATTTATTTATGCTATATCAGCATGTCAAAATAAAGTTGGACTATTCAGCCAATATTTCTGTGCTTTTGTTTAAAAGAAGAAAACACCAAAGTATAGATTTGCCTCTTCCAGCTGCATGGTACATACTCGAAATTAAATTAATTCACACTTATTCTATTATATTTGTATTCTACCAGTTTTGGGTCTAGTTTTTAGGGAGATTGATGTACAAATTGTAAAGGGATTTTTGTTGTCATTGTTGTTAAATGTTAGACTTCCTTACCTGGGCTGCACTGAATCATCCTTGTCTCCTATCCGTGCTATCTGGCTTGCTTCTGTACTACTGAAAATTGCAAATGATCTACCTCCTCTGTGAATTAATGGTATTTTATTCAAACTCTGCTGTCAGACGTTTTATTATCCCTGTATGATCTTCATTCTCATCCATTTAGTAGTGGGTAAGGACACCAGTTATTTTTGGCCACTCAAAATTTTTGAACACCCTGTTTGCATTTTGATTGTTTCTCAGAATGTCTTCAAACTAACAACAAACAAACAAATAGACAAACAAAACCCTTTGTTTCCTATCTTCTTTTTCCATTAGGAACCAGATATAGCACCATGTGATTTAAGTTCTCTCATTCAGATACAATCAGAGATACTATTCACAATAAAATTATACCAGAGGAAAAGAAAGACATGTGGCTTTTTTCTGCTGTCACTCGGTAGCAGAGGCAGTGTCCTCATGGGCTAAGTAGTGGTGGCAGCTGTTTTCTGACTCTGACTAAGGTACTGTGGTTCTAGGTCTCCTTCTAGCACCTTTACCAAAGCTGTTCCTGAAAGCTCAGCCTAGAGTCAGTTTTTCTAGCCTTTATTAGTCAATGCTGTATAATAAGTCCCTTCCTGCTTAAATTAGCTAGGTGGAATTCATTGTCTGTTTTCAAGGTTGGACAGGAGCAAGGTCAATTATGAACATACTAATTCTTTTTCAATGTGTGTCACTAATTTCACTTTGTCTGCTTTTCAGAATCTTGACGTTCTCCAGACTTGTCTAGTTTTACAAGAGATTGCCAAACTCCTCCAAAGCAGACAAAGCCTTTTGCATTCCCACCAGCAATGCCTAACTTGAGAGCGAGTACCTGTTGTTCTGCATCCTCATCAGTATTGGCACTGGTTTTTTAATTTTTTTTTTAATTTTTAATCATTCTATAAGTATGTAGTGGTATTATACTCTTTTTAAGTTTGTACCCCTCTAGTGACAAAGAATGTTAGACATCAATCTTTTATGTTTAATTGACATCTGTATATCTTCTTTATTGAGGTGCGCACTCAGATCTTTTGAACTCTATTAACTGGGGTTATTTGTTACATTAATGTTGAGTTTTAAATTTTCTTATATTTTGGCTACAAGTTTTTTTTTTCAAGTATATATTTTAAAATTTTCTCCCAGGCTCTGGCTTGACTTTTTATTCTTTTACAATTGTTTTTCAGAAAGAAAACATCTTTAAATTTAATAAAGTCTTACTAATCAAAGTCCTACTAATTTCTTTAATTGATCACACATAGTTTCTCTTATGTTTTCTTTTAGAAGTTTTATAATTTTGTGTTTTACATCTAGGTCTGTAATCTATTTTGAATTAATTTTTATGTATAATATAAGATCTGTTTCTAGTTTTCTTTTTTTGCACATGGATATCCCATTGACTTTAGATGTTAAAGTTTTACAATCTGTTGAAGTGGAGCCCTTCAAATTTTGAGTTTATGTATGTATTTTCCTCTACCTGTAAAAGGAAAATACAAAGGACTTATTGTGTTTAGACATTTGCTAGATTATATTGCTCTAATTTCTCATCTCTGATAGTTCATTCACATTTATCCCTCCAAGTCATTACTCATGATGTCTCCTCTCACCTCTTCCTCAGACTAAATCTTTACTTTTAGTTCAAGTCATAGCTCAGATGTTGCCGTCTCTGGAGACTCTTCCAAATCTACTTCCCTGCTTCAGCAAAATTATTTTCCCTATTGTCACTGTACTCCAGTAACATTTTGTTCATGACACCACTCTATCAACATAATAACCTTGATAGATTTCATTACTTTATACTTGGTTATCTCCCCTCACCCTTCAACACACACAAAATTAGGAGTCTTTGTGGGCAGTGGTTATGGCTTTCTCATCTTCTCTCCATATCACCTAACAGAGTGTTGGGTCCATTTCAATCACTCATTTCCAGATTGATAAACCAGGATATTTAAAAATGAACACAGAGATAATTGAAGATACTTTAACAATAACATCATTTCATAAATACTTTTGTTATTCTTCAGTTCACATTAAACAGCCTACATATTATCAATAGAATTAATTATGCAATTTTTCAGGACAAATAGATGCAATTAATTTTTTTATTGTGTATATTCAAGGAATGATTAAGAATCAGAAAACATAATTCTTATGATAGAAGAACTAGGGAAAGGAAGCATGACAATGAATGTACATCCACATATACATACACACACAAATTTCTCATAATTCACTTTCTTACACATTTGTATCACACTTGATGTCACAAGCAGAATTGGAAACTCCGTTCTATTCTGCATAATCTCTGTTGGTGACATCTGGCTTACCACTAAGCTTCAAGTCAGGCCACATCTTATTCCAGGTAGAGGTTGGATAATTTTCTTTTCTTTCCTCCTACTTTTGAACCTGCATTTGAACTTTGGTTGTATACATTGTCATTGAAGAAGCACATATATTTATTTATTGCCTAAAGTGTTAACAACAGTTTTTCAGGAAGATACTTCTGGACAAATAATTGGGGGTTTAGAAAGAAGTCCTTGAAACGTGTAATAGAGGATTTCAGCAGGGATGTTCCCAAAGGAGGGCATTCTGAGGAGCAGAAAATGGAGTTCTGGCTTGAGAGAGGAAGAGAAATTCAGTAGTCAGGTTAACAGAGGTAAAATGAACACTCCTCATTGATATGTGAAACTCCAAAGTCAATGTTTTCTGAAAATGTGTCCCATCCAATGCTAATTCTATCAGTTATTCTGAGGAAGCCTATTGTAAACTCAAATAATTGGGGAAACACTTCATCCACACACACTCATGGTGAAAGATAATAACCTGTATGCATATACAAAGTTATCAGAAGTTTCCTACACTGAGACAACTTGTAATATTTGTTTTTGCCAGAATTTTTAAACTTTTTTTTTTTGGCCTCTGACATACTTCTAGACTATGTAATGAGCCTTGGAAAATGTTGTATTTCCTTACTTTGTCTCATTCTGATCATTTGTCTTTTCCGTCTGCCAGCAGACTCTTGGACTGGAATGTCCTTAAATTTGCTTTTCTGTTAACATTATCCCAAAAGGCACACAGAATTTATCTTTCTTTTTTCCTTCTCTCCTGAAGAGTAGTGTTACATCATGTATTGTAGTAATACTTAATCACAATAGTACCAAAAACTGTGCTAAACATGTGCAAAGAAATAGCCTACGCTATTCTTAGGAGTATGCCAAATTTGGGTGAATTTCATGTACTTTATTCTGTCTCAAGATTCCTGATATATGTGAAACCCCCAATATTGTTTTTTAACATTAAATTTTCAATAGTTATTTCTTATTATATTCTTATTATAAGAATAATATACAGTCAAACAAAGATTGAGACAATTTACTATCTCACATTTTTGTGCTTACACTTTGAATTGTATTGAAGGGAAAAACTAAATGGTGTAATTATTTTTCCTTGAATTACATGTTGTTTCTCCATAGAGACACTTTACATTCTTTCAGTTGTCTCTCTCAAGTGTAGCCTCAGGTGTTTTTTGTTTTTGTTATTTTTTTTATTTTTTATTTTTTTTTTAGCAATCTTAATTTTGTTGTTTCACCCACACTTAGAATGTGAAACAGATACCAATACTGACTTTTAACATGTTGGAAAAGCTTTCTTTATTAATTTTAGTCTTTTTCTAATGACACTTAGATAATGTTGTATAGGCTAATGGTTGCTGCCAATATGTGTTATCCCCTCTTCCATTACCAGAATTTTAGCTGGAAATATAGCCATAATAGAATGACTTCATTTCCTAGCTTTTCTTGCATCTAGATGTGATCATGTGACTAAATTCAGGAAAAAGAGACATTAGAGGAAGCTTCTTAAATATTAACAGCCAGAGGGCTTCCTTTGCTTTCTTCTTTCTCCCTCTCTCTGAACTAATGCCTACAGCTTAGAACCATTTTGAATTATGAGGAATGCCATCCCTGGGGGTCATGGAAGTTGCCTAGATCCTTGATAGGATCCATATGGAGTAAAACAGTGCAATGCACTGCTTTCTCAGACTGTGACATGCAAAAATAGAGGAAAATATACTTTTATGGTGCATAAGCCACTTATTTATTTATTGGGCTTACTAGCAACCAAACCTAATAATACACATATAAATGGGAATTTATACGTATAGAGGGGGATTTATTAGGAAAGTGGAGAAGAGGATAGCCTCATTGGGCTTATAGATATACTGTAGGAAAAAACAAATTTCTTACGAGAGTTCAATTGTGCATGCTGTAACGTGTCATTACTTTGCCTATTAATGATTTAGGATTATTATATAAATATCAATAATTTTAAAAAAGTAAATAAGATTCAAGCAAGTGTCATGGAAAAACCATGGGCTACAATGTTTAACACCATAGACTACGAGATTTAAAATCTAGTTTTGCTGCTTACTATTGGGTTGTTACAGCTTCTCTGAACTTCAGCTCCTTTTACATATAATGAAACTAAAAAAGGAACTTGGAGGAGTAAATAAAACGATGTGTTTAAAGCATATATAAAGTGCCTGCACATGATATGACCTTAATACTTGTTAGTTATCTTTACACTCTCTCTAATGCATAAAAGATTTTGTACTAAATACTGAATTTTGGATCAAAACAACAACAATAACAACAATTATAGTTTCAGCTTTCAAGAAATCCATAATGCATTCAGGAGGAGAAAACTGTAATTTGTCACCACCTTTTACAAAAATCGTCCAATACTCTTGGCCCAGTCTTCCATCATCCCAAGGTTCTTCTGCCTTGTGGACCTTGCTCCCTAATCACCACCATGATACTTACAGAGTTGCCCTAAGTGTAGAAACATATTTCCCTTAATCGTAGGTCAAATCAAATTTTTCTTTCTAAACAATCTGTTACCAGAGTCTAATGGATAACCTACTAGAGATAAACGATAAGTTGCAATTTTAGTTGTAGCATTCCATATGGCTGCTCTCTGGAGCTCATCGCCCATCCTTACTTGTGGTTCTCAAATCACATCAAAATCACCTGTGGCACATGTTGCAAAGTGAGATGCCAATCTTATCCAATCTGAATCTCCTGGAAGTAAGGCATTTCTATTATAATAAGATGTCAGAAGATTTTCCTATCTAGCGAAGTTAGGGAACCAGCGTGTTGCTTGGAGACTAGGTTTTGTCCTGCCTCAGTGAGGCACACAAAGGCCACTTTTCCTGACATCTTGCTATTCTCCCAATTAGAACCACTATTCTTAGATACTTTTTCCTTTGTATGACCTTTCCTGCTAGTCTCTTTTCCTATTTCAGAAGTGGTACTTTCCCATGATGTTTAATTCTGTAAGATTCCCTCTTGAAGGGAAGACATTTTTCCTACTGCACAGATATAATCTACCAATTTAATCATAATAGAATATTAATCTAAGAATATAATAACATCATAAATGTACACTAATATGCATATGTATATTATATAGGTAGGAAAGAATAATTTTCTGTATTTTATAGTGTAGTAGTTCTTATACTTTATCATACATCAGAATCACTTGGATGGTTTATTAATACTCAGTTTGCCGCCCCCCCCACCACTGAGTTTCTAATTTAGGAATTTGGGGTGGAATCTAAAAATGTGCATTTCTAACAAGTACTGAGGTGATGATGATGCTGTGTGTTCAAGAGCTACACTTGAAGAATCACTGATAGGTAAAATTGATAAACACGTGATGATATGATACAAATGCATGTAAGTTGTGCAAACATGGGAGAGATGATAGTTTCACTGGTGATCAAGGGGCATTTCCCAGATAAAGAGAACTTGCAGGAAACTTTTTGATTGGCTTTGAGGAGAGACAAGCGGTGGAGACATTCCAGGTAGAGTGAACAGTGTGAGTGGAAGTCATGTGTATTTAAGATATGTATCAGGCCACTCTGGATGAAGTATTATGTTTACAAAAGGAAAATATATGATGCAGAGTATTAACATAAACATAGAACACAAAAAACTTAAGGGACTTTGAAGTCCTATTAGCAAAAATCCCAGTAATGTCCATTTATAGCTGTCTGATCTTGGGCGAATTGCTTAGTTTTTATGAATCTCAATATCTTCCTTAGTAAAATGAATCTGTTTCTGATGGCTGTTGGGAAGATTAGATGAAAAAATGCATATATAGCACTTGACACAATGCCTAGCCAATGTACTCAATAAATGATAGCTATATTTATTGCTATTTTTTACTACCCTGATAACATACTTTCTCACCCCTGGCCTCTACTTGTGTGGTCAAGGTCCAATTGTAAACCAGACAGTCTGGTATTTAATGTTTTATATTATTGTTGTCTACTAGCCAGCCTGTATGTCACTATGAGTTAATGCTTATTTTCCTTTTAAAAATGCTCAATTAACAAATGCTTTTCATTGTCTATATTTCATGATCCAATATTTAAAAAATATTTTAAGGTAAGAATATGTAATAGTTTAATGCAAAGGAAGGATTCCTCAAATAGATAATTCAATGTATTAATTTGGTTACTATATACCTTGATAAAGAAAAAAAGGATACATTATTTTAGTTGTGGAAGTCACTTAGCAAATGAAGAAAATATATTACTTTCATTATCTTTGAAGTATCAAGTGTGCCCATAGAAGTTATCAAGTATCTGAAGAAGGGTCTTTTTTTAAAGGAAAAAATTCTCTGTATTATGATTTGAATGTATTGAGCATGGCTAATTTTATATATTTCTTGAAGTAATTCAAATTATTGAAATGAATGTGATTTTTCTGATTCTCTTTAGCCTGCCTAGTGCAGGATGTTCATTTCTTTGGGTAAAAATAAATTCAATATGTAAAAAAAAATCCCTTTAGAAAAGTATTAGTCTAATTCTCCTAGAGACTTAATTAGAATTTATATTTTGGACAATGTAGCAGAACATTTTACATGACTACTATAAAACTCCTGTTGTTCTGGACATAAACAGTGATGTGCTAGCTCAGACTGACTTAAAATTGTTAAATTCATAGATGTTTTGAGAGCGAGTTGTGAAAATAGCTATTATATTAAAGATTTTAAATTATATTAATTTACACTTAAGTAAATTATAATAGAAACAGGTAAAAATACTCGAAACTTACCAATTCCTGATTATTTTACTATGTTTTTACTATTATATGTGTGTTTGAAATTATTCATGTCTATCGTAAATGTATGGCGGACTCTACAGCTTTTCTAAATTGAGCATTCAGTGACATCAGTTTGGTCAGATTATCCACAGAAGACTGTATCAATCTTTTTCTTAGGGGATATAACTGCCAGTGTTTCAAAAGATTAATGAAGGAAGAAATTTAGAAGGCTCCATATTCAGTAGGAAAACTTAATCCTGTTGTTTTCAGTTTCATTTTCCACCTTCTGAAGCCTGGGGAAATTTTGTTTTACCATTTCTAGAGACTGAACTGCTGGTTGTATATCATGATAGAAGACTAGCTGTCAATAGCTATGCAGAGTTGGGAAGGAAATGCTGGACTAATTACTTTATAAACAGACTTTTAACCACCGCACCTGTTTTTTGGTTCCCCCTTCACCATCACTTCCAAGGGAATTGGTTCCACCAATTTCTGAGCCTTTAGAAGACTCAACATAAATTACCTCTTGGCTTTCATCCCTGCTAGATAAGGAATCACCTTCCTCTGATTTGATTAATGAGTTGTTGTTCATCCATCCACTTTTTAGCTGGACTTAGTTAAATTTTATTGTTCCTTTCTCCTTTTCTCTTTCCTTTGTTGGTTTATGCCTTTAAAAATCAATTTATTACCACTTTAGTTAGAATTTTCAGTATCATGGGGCTTAATACATATGTTCGAACTGAAAACATGAAGTAGATATTCAAAGACAAATTGGAAAATATTGAAGTCTCTAGAATCTGCAGCCCTAAAGAAACTTTGATTTCCCAGATTAAAAAAAAAAAAAGAAAGAAAGAAAGAAAGAAAGAAACTTTGAGGGAGGTTTCTGTGGAAAGCTTTTTAAACATATCTTTGGTTTTAGCTTTCCTCTACATTGCAAGACCAAGGGAATGTGAAAGCCTGAGGCAAATTCCCTTTTTCACTGTGAGCAAAGTGCCATATCTGGAGAAAGAAGTAATCAGTTGATCGCTGGCACGGAGTAGAAACCCATATAGAAACAGAAAATGACAATAATGATCATTACCATTGTTTGAGCTATTTATTTGTGCCAGTAACTGCTCTGAGGATTTTACACACATTATCTCAAACAATTCTTATATTTGTGAGATAGCCACATTTATCTTCCTTCTATTGATGAGAAAATTGAGAGTGGAAAGAAGTGAGTTAATTGACCTGGCACTTCCTAACTGCCATTTGGAAAGCAAAAAGTTTAATATTCTAGTCTAGCTGATTCCAAATATGTGTGTTTAACCATTGCATTATAGAGAATGGTAAAACATTAATCAAAATTTTTTTAGTTTTCACCCCTTCTCAGATTGATATAAGCGCTAAAGAAAAATATATTGTTCAAAAACTCATTCTTCCATTAAAGGAATGGCTTAAAAATTGTGCTCAATTCATTATGATCTGAAACATTATGTGTGTATGTGAATTTCCATCATTATTATCATTCTTGATAATTTCTATCTTCAAAAATTATTAGACATAGGCAAAGATAGAGAAAACAAGTCTTGTTTCTACTTAACTAGGAGAAAGTATCATCTGTATGAGGGTGTGCACAGATTGTTATAATTTATGTTATTGAACATAGTATATGTTGGGCTCATTATATTCTCAGTTTTCTTTTTTTTCTTACCAGAAAATAAAGCCGGGATTTGCAGGCTGTCAGAGTACACCAGAGTCAGAACTGGTATTTCTCTTTTCCATGTAGAAACGTAGGAATGACAGCATTTCATTTAATACTGGTCTTCAAAATAAAACTAACTGTCATACTAGTTGAACATATTCTGCTAAAACCTTTACCTTAATGATCATTGGGTAAATATTAGATTATATTTTACCAAATGACTTGTACTGCAATTCTGCATTGGTTAGCAATGTCAATTTTTCACAACTCTGTAGACTCACCAGCCTACCACAGATAATGCAAATTCTGGTGTTTAGCATTGGTGGCGAACCATTACCATCCATAGGCCTGAAGGGGCAAGAAGAAATGGTTACCAAACCCAGAAACAATAGCCATTTGAGGACAGAAGAAATGTCCTTTATCAGGAAGGAAGAGAGAAGAAAAAATACCTAACCTCACTCTCCTCTTGCTGTCTGATCTCCTATTGGTATTTCCCATTGTCCGAACTCAAATATAAGCCAAGGGGCAAGGAAGCCTGAAGATGTAGTCCGTAAGTATCCACCTCCTGGAGCAATGACAGGATGCAAATAGGTAACAAGTGGGTTTGGAATGACAAAATTAAATATCTGTCAAGGTAGGGCATGTAGTCGGCCAACATTTATTAATCATGTACTGTAATCACACAGTCTTTGGAAACCAAAATAAGTAACAGCCCTCCCTCCATGGAAACTACCAACTTAATTAAACAGATATGAAAGAAGTCAGGATATTACCTCATGACAACAATTAAATATTTAACAAATAGATACTAGAAAAGTGTTGAGACCGATATTTTATTTAAAAAATTGTGGAAGAAGGAAAAATTCAAAGGTATTAAGAAATACCTAATGTAAATAATTAATTTCTTCAAATTATTGAAGTTTTTAAGTTTTTGTTTCACTGTGACATTATATACTTACAAAATATCTTTTAGGAATGCCATATGTTGGTCATTTAGAAATACTATATTCTAAATAAACATATATCTAACATTGACTTCTATTTTCAGTGTTTAATTTTTTATAATGTGCTTTTAAAAATGTAACTAATTTAAATATTAAAGCATGTTTCTTCCTGTAGTTTAAATTGGTAGCAAAGACTTAATCATAATCACAATTTCAGTTCTAAAATTATTTGGAGAAGAAAATTTCCAACTAATCTCTACTGAATTATTTTTCAAATCGGTTTAGTTATTGTATTTTAAGTCCCCATCAATTATTTAAGCTGAATCTTGACTTGTAGCTACAAAATCCAACTCTTTGTATATTTGTTTAGCTTTTTTCATGGTAAAAAAAAAATGAATGGAAAATTGATTTTTTTCCCTGAGTACAGAGATGAGGAAAGTATTTCTTTACTGACTTAAAAAAGATTTCCAATGCATACTTGAAACTTTTTAACCTTCAAGCAGTCTGAATTTGCTATTCAGGTGAGCCTACTTTTTTAAAAACATGCTTCCTTTATAAATAGGCTAACTGTTTGGCTCTGAAGTCAATGGTTTAAGTGTATTTTCTCATTACTCTTTGTTCAATTTAAGTCTTTATAAACTATTTGGAAATTTGGGTCTAAGGGAAAACTTGAAGCACAGTCGCTGTGACAAGTTGTTATCATCCTGTAGAGTTGAAACGTCATTTGAATACACTATACAGAACCTCGTTATTACTTTGTTATAGTGAATGTTTTCTTTACTACTGTAGTAGACTTTACACTGGAATTTAAATTTCAATTTATCATGACCTGGAGACTCAATAGAATATATAGCCTTTGAAACTACTATTTATAAAGTGAAAACAAACTACTTTTTATATATGGTTAAAATAATGTATTTTAGATGGAAAGGCCATACAATAGCACTTCACAAAATATATTTTATTACAAATATTTCATACACACACACATACACACATGTACATGCACACATACACATCTGAACACTTTTCACTGAATGATAAATCTGATTTTGTCTCTTCAGTATCTCACTCTGTTCAGCATAAGGCCAGCCAGACATCATCTGATTTGGTGCAGCCAACTCAAGAATTGCCTTACTTTCTAAACTCAAGCTTATTTTATTCTCCTTTTACACAAAAATGAGAATTGATTGTACTATATGCTATAACTCATCATTGACCATTTTGATTATCAGAGTTTAATTCTGGAAGAAACAATATAACTGATTCAAGCAGAAAATTGCTTTGTACTATAGATCCCTGTCTATCTCACCTTAGAAGAATCAAAGGTGTACTAACCCTGGTCAATTGATGACCAGGAAAAGTTTACAGAAGACAGTGTGCATGGGAAGATACCAGCAGACCAGCAATGGGCCCAATGATCAACAGCACATTTCCTCAACCTCAGTATTATTGACATTTCTAGCTAGAAAATTCTTTGTCATGGAGAGATATATAGTGCATATTTTAAGATATTTAGCAAAATCTTTGGCTTGTACCCAGCAGCCATTAACAACTTTCTTCTCCCAATGAATGACAACCAAAAATATCTCCAGATATTACTAAATGCCCCATGGGTGGCAAAATTGCCCCAGTTGAGAATTATTGTTCTTATCTTTGGTTAGTGTATATGGTTTTCCTCCTGTAACACTATGTTTTTTGCTTTTTTAAAATATTTTTTTGGCAAGGTAATA
>CAUYSK010084261.1:0-30287 GCA_963575035.1 Avahi laniger | reverse complement strand
GCATTATTCTTACTTTTAGCTTATAAAACTGAAATTCTGAGAGAATCTGGAAATTTACTGATGAGTGTTGAAGGACTGCCTGGTTCTATTTCAGTAACTTATAGTTTATTCAGATTGAAGTGTGTAAAACAAAGTGAATGTTAAAAAAAAATTCCAAAATGCATACATGAATAAGGCACTTTAAAGCACTCAAAGTGTACTAGGCAACAGTTATGTTAAAAATTAGCATGTAGACACTTCCTTAGTTTAAGGATTTAGTTCTTTTAACATTGAAATCAACTTCATGGAAAATTTGTATCTAGAGCAGTTTTGTTATATTCACAAAGTCATATGTGATATGGTTTCAGATCAGTATTTTTCTACAGTGAATATGTTTCTGGTTTTAATGACTGTGCCAAAGAACTTTATGGGGGTATTCTCATTTAATCTTTACCATAAACCTGTGAGGATGGATAATGTTAAGAGATTGGAAAACCAAGGCTTAGAAGGAGCTGGTAACCTATCCACTTAAAGCAAGTAAGTCAGCTCTGCTGACGTCCAGGGCTAGCTGAGGTCCTAACTGGTTGGTAACAGCCTAGGGTGAGAATTACTGTTCTCTAGATTCCCTGCCTTTTGCTTTGTATCACTCTTCAAAATGTACATTTATACATGCTAACTCTATTCTGAAGATTAATATCCATATATTTTTATCATTTATATTTTTTACCACTGGCTAATCTCTCATGAACAAATGAAAAATATGTCAGTTTTCTGGAAAAAAAATTCCTTACACATAAAACGTTGTGAAGCTGCTTCGTTAACATATACCTTTTTGTAAGTTTGAGAGTATTCATGAAATAGTTTCTACTTAGGAACAATTTTGACTGTATTTAAACTAAACGCTTTTCTACTGTATTTGATGCGGCCTATGAGAGATCCATCATTAATATCCACATCTTTCTATATCTTCATAATCTTGAACCTACCATAGCACGTAGATGTAAGCAGGTGCATATTGATTTGAATTTAAGTTTCTTTAGCTTTGTACTATAGTTACTTTGATAACATGAGCAAATTAGAACAGTGGGCAGTTAGTTGATCAGTCTGTTAAATTAGCCAGGTTAGAGAAAGGACTATCAGTTGTCAACACTATTTATTTCTTGGAAGTAGTTGGGATAAAGAAAATGGAACAGTTTTTAAGGATAACCTCAGCCACAGATACTACTTCAAGTTATGGTTTTGTGTGTAGCAGTTGTGTGAATTTGACACGAAACTGTGCAGGTTAGAGTGATTTTTAAAGGTTAGGTTAGGTTAAAGCGTTAGGTTTTCTGTGATCTGTGTGCTTCAAATACTACATGGTATTTTGAAGGCTTATGTTCCACATTTATGTGGGGACAGTTTAAATCAGTGTTTCTTACCTTAGTGGGAAAGGGAGAGAAGATGTCAGTCTGTTGCCCCTCATTTCAGAACCCCTGGTATAGGAAGCCACTGTTTACTGACACAGTATTGTATCCCTCTGGTGTGTTGGGGCAGGAAAAAAAGATTGAGAAGCATGGATTAAATTATTTATTATTTATTTTAAAATAATGATAATTATGGCATGAGTCCCAATAGTGAGAAGATGTATCTGTAAGTTATTCTACATTTTTTAGTAGGTATGTATCTCAGTGCTCTGATAATCACTTCTGTTTTGCTTGCTGGTGTTTTATAGGAACAAAGGAGAAACAGGCTAGCAAGAGAATTACCTTCAGGTGTATCACGAGACAAGGTAAAAAAAAACCAATGTTTTTAAAGCATATTCCTAAATACCCAAAGGTGGATTGGTGAACCTCAGAATATTATTCAGTTGTAGGAGTAATTTTTTCTTCTTCTCTCTTTAACACTCCATTGGAACTATTTAATTGTTTGAGTAAAGGTATGCAAGTTTAAAATAGTAATTTAAAGATAATAGTATTTTGAATTCACTGCAATAAATGCTTAAAGGTGGCTTTTAAACATTAAGCCACCCTTTTAAAAAAAACTCAGTGACTGTGTCAACTTTGTAAAATTATTTGAAATGACTAATGACTTTATTATAATAAGATTTTTGGAGCGGGAAGACGACAATATGCATGTAACAGGTTTTAATTACCAATAATACCTATAATAGTTACATATATTAATATATGTTTATAAATATTTGTTACCTTGAATTCTTTGCCAGAAAAGAATCTTATCAAATACCAAAAATAAAAACAAAGCTTTTGGATTTTCTTCCATAGTCACCTGAAGAACACTTCACAATGGTGACAAAGGTACAGGAAATAGGCAGGGTAAACAATTTTATCTCCCATGATTACTTTCGTTTTTCACATTATTTTACTATTTTGTTACAGAGGTGAAAAATTCACATTTATAGAATGTTTCTGAATTCATTTTTGGCATCCTTGATTTTTTTTTCCCCTGCATTTTTTGCTTTTAGTCTTCTAAAGCTCCAAGTGCTTTGGCACCTGCCTCCCAGGAGCCCTCCCCTGCTGCTTCTGCTGAGGCTGATGGCAAGGTCTGTTCCGATTCCTAATCTAAACTTGCATGCCTAGTGGTCTGGTGCAATATAATCTTCTGAAAACAATACACTGGATAGAAGAATATAAATATGAGATATTTGTGCTAAGGTCAGATCATTTTAGTGTAATATAAATTTTAAAATTATTCAACAGTGTATACTTTATAAAATATTCTTGACATGCTTTTGCTTACAATATAAAAAGTGCACACAGGAAAAAGTAATTTAAAGAGAAAATTATCCTGCACTTTTTGAATTTCAAGCCATTGGTATTTAAATTTTGCTTGTTAAATTGCATGTTTTAACATATCTTTTAACAGTTAATTCAGGACAGCAGAAGAGAAACTAAAAATGTGAGTCTGTTGCTTCAAAATGGAAATGTTAGTACCTTTGGCTCTCACTACACTGTCTCTAAAACCACTGAAGAACCTTGTTTGTACAGTGGCATCTATCTCTTGTTGTCTGTGTTATGTTCTTAATGTTCATTTTATCTAACCCATGTAAGATGGCATTAAAATTCTAGTTTTAACTAACAACAATAGTTAGTTAATAACTTGTTAGCTTGTTAGCTTTAATAACTTGTAACAGTGGGAAATAGGCTTTCCCACTGTTTTCCTGTTCAAGAATGATTTGAATTTAGTATTTTGGTAGGGAATTAAGATTTCAGAAATGGAAATGTTACTTTTGAACATTTCCTCTTTAAAGATTTTGAGATCTGTTAAGTACTAATGGATAATCCTCTAATGCTGCTTTCTTATGCTTCCAATTAGTTTGTACTTGTCACCCTAAATGTATAGCTTCACATGTGCTTCAAAAGCTTAAGCAAATTTAAAACAAACAGGAGGACTGAGAGTTTGAGACTGTTGTCAATTCTTGATAAACCTTTTAGGGTAAAATTAAATAATGTGTAAATTACTCAGACCTATTCCTATTTATCTCCTTTCCTTCTTGTCCATATTTTAGGTTCTTAACCTTAAAGCCTTATATCTTCTCTTCTCTCAGCCTACTGTGCTCAGATATTAAAAGCATCTAAATCACGCACAAGTTTTATTCCATTCATAACATCACACTGGATATGCTAACTTTTCTTAAAATTTCATTTGCTATATCACTCATGTATGGTTAACAAGCGTTTAAAACTGTAACTACTCGTTTGTAAATTAATGTATAATGTATTGCCTGTATTTAGATGTAGCTCGCCTTAACATACTAGAGACAGTTTTTGGCCAGTATTCTGATTCAGAATGATACCCCAAAACTGGCATTTTTCTAACAACTGCTATAACGCCATTCTGTTAAATTTATATAATCCATTTTTAGATCGTGCTCTTAAAGAGCTTCTAAAAAAAATCTCCTAAATATTGATGAACTGTTTTTTCCATTATTGTAGCAGTCTTTAAGAAGTCAAGACTCTTACATATATCCTAGAAAATAAGGTGCAAAAGCACTTGTGATTAATGGTAGCACTAGATTTCTTTCAGCAGATCCTTTCTGAGAATTTGTGTTTATGTCACATTCCACATTTGAGGCAGCTTATAGTGACTGTCAGCCTAAGAAAATAATAGTCTTATTCCAGTTCTTTTTTTTTTTTTTAAAGAGTTTCTACTCTGACCTTGTGGCATTTTTTGTTCACTATTAGGAATGCAAACCAACTTGAAAGATATAAACTTTTATGTTTGGAGATGTAAGTTCATAGAACTTTTGGAGAAATGATAGTTCAACAGTGTGTAAGAAAAATTTTGAAGTTAGCAAATGATAAAAAAGGAATTCAATAGGACCTAAATTGACTGAGACCTTGCAAACAATTTACAACAGAACCTCTTACTTAGACAGCTTAAGAGTTCCAGTGATGCCACCCACTGTCTTTCTGACCCCATTTTCTGTCTGAATAAATTAAATTCCAGATGGATACTAGGTATGTGTTCTTGACTACTGTCAAGGAAAATGAGCTTTGTTTAGTTAATGTCAGATAGGACATGATTGGTATAGGTTTTGGAACATGTTTTTTTTCAGGTTGCGTCTGGAGGTGGTGGGGTTGGAGATGCTGTTCAAGAACCAACAACAGGTAACTGGAGAGGAATGCTGAAAACTTCAAAAGCTGAAGAGTTACTAGCCGAAGAGAAATCAAAACCAATTCCAGTTATGCCAGCCAGTCCACAAAAAGGCCATGCTGTGAATCTGCTAGATGTGGTAAGCCACAAGAATTTGGTGTAGGTCTAATTAGATTATCGAATTAGCCCCCAAACACTTCCAGAGATAAAAGGAACTAAAAGTATCAAAAACTGAACTTCTGAATGTTAAATGTTGCCATTTCCAAATGGCACCAAAGTAACGTTTTTCCTCCCCGTTCCACTGAGCCGGTTCCTGTTGCACGGAAACTGTCTGCCCGGGAACAGCGAGACTGTGAGGTCATCGAACGACTCATCAAATCATATTTCCTCATTGTCAGAAAGAATATTCAAGACAGGTCAGTATTATTTAATATAAATCACAGACTGTAATACTGCTGGATGATTCCATGATCTCTTTTGAAAATACATGTCTTTTAAAAATTTTAGGTTTTTATTCAATAGAATGGATTCTCTGTTAGCCTTTGGGTATCTGTCACAGCAAGTCCTGGTTTGTTAACATACAATGACTAGGACTTGATGTGTTACATTAACTAGAAAAAACTTAGGAAATGAAAGGTACTCTTTTGTTCTGTCTGGCTGCCACATTTTCAGACACTTAAGAAAATTTTCTTCTAAATTTGTGGTTTCATTAATTATTTTGGCTGATAACACCTTTTTAATTATTTGATTTGGTTCTCCAAAGTATGAAAATAAATGTCTCACTGGGCAATATATGTATTGTTGCATTCTAATTCAGAGTGGTTTTTTTTCATGTGTCCACTGCCTTGTGTTTCTTTTCTTCATGTTGCCTGTGATGGCATTTCATGCAGTAATAGGGAGAATAAAAATTTAGTTGTATAAAGTGATGTAATTCTTTTAGAAAATATTATGTATCTAATTTGTGGTAATCTGTTAGCAGGTAAAAGAAATTTTACTGCACAAAGGGATAAAAAGATAGTCTAATTTACTTCATAATGAAATCAGCAATTTTATCTGTAGAAGGTTTTAACTTGTACCTTGTGATAGAAATAATAATCCAAGATATAAATTCATATATATGCATCAAACCAAAGTCCACCCCTTTTAAAATAGTGTATGTTTATCACAAATGTTGTGCAACCATTATCCAATTCTGTAACATTTGCATTACCCCATAAAGAATCCCTGTACCATCAGCGGTGACCTCCCTTTTTACCCTTCCTGTCATCCCTGGCGGTCACCAACCTACAGTCTCTATGGGTTTGCCTATTCTGGACATTTCATATAAGTGGGATCATACTAATATGTGGCCTTTTATGTCTGGCTTCCTTCACTTATGTTTTAAGGTTCGTCCATATTGTAGCATGAATCAGTATAGTCATGTGCCCTACAAAACAATGATTCAGTCAATAGTGGACAACATATGACAGTGGTCCCATACCATCTTTTCTGTGTTCACATACCCAAATACTTAGCATTGTGTTACAGTTGCCTACAGTATTTGGTACAGAAACATGCTGTACAGGTTTGTGTAAGTACTCTATGATCATACAAAGACAAAATGGCCTAACATATGTCTTAGAATGTGACTACATAGATATACAATATTCTGTTTATCCAATCATTAGTTGACTGATAGATATTTGGGTTTTCCCTACTTTTTGAATGATGCTCATTGCAGAGTTCTGACAATAAGGGATAATGATAGATAAGATGAAAGAAGGTAAAATATCAACTGTGGCTTCTAATGTTTGATTATAATTAAGGAAAAAATCTGAAGGGTGATTATCCCATTAAGGAAATATCCAAATTAGTTCAGTACTCTTAATTAACTGTTACCATTTTATCAGGTTAGCATCTAAGCCCAAATTTTTAGAAGTAGAATTTTTGCCAAAATTTCATAATTTGGTTTTGTTTTGCAGTGTGCCAAAGGCAGTAATGCATTTTTTGGTTAATCATGTGAAAGATACTCTTCAGAGTGAGCTAGTAGGACAACTGTATAAATCATCCTTATTGGATGATCTTCTGACTGAATCTGAGGACATGGCACAGCGTAGGAAAGAAGCAGCTGATATGCTAAAGGTAATATTAGGAATTTTTATATTTACCCAACAGTTTAAAGTACATTCTGATCCTTGGAGATATATAGTCTTTATATTATAGCGAAGTTTTTTTTCTGGTGGTACTTGATTGGTTTCAAATTCTAGAGATGTTAGCTAGTATATACACATGTAAATGGGAAGAATTACCCTACATAAGTCAGATTAATATAACTTAATAAGCATTAAGATTTTTTATTTCTTTTAATACAGGCATTACAAGGAGCTGGTCAAATTATTGCTGAAATCCGAGAGACTCATCTTTGGTGATGAGAACTGTATGATGCTGAGACTTTGTTGACTCGAAACTTGCTAGTTACTGCCTACTTGAGTAGAATTTTATTTATGAACTTCTGTGTATTGCAATGGTATGAATCTGCTCATGTAAAGAGTGGCTATAAACCGAAAAGTGTACTCTGTATTGCAGAACAAATCACATTTAATCCAAATAATAAACGGCCATTTCTAAAGTTTGCCAGTATATATAAAATATATCAAGTCTGTCTTGTGACAGTTTCTAAAAAGAACTGTTGTTAATATTCTAGCTGTACAAAGCAGTTTGCCTGTGTATAAGATGCCCTGTGTAATCTTCATTAGTAGTTTTAAACTGCTGCCATAGTCCTTCAAGAAGAAAGCACCAAGACAACATTTCATATGTCTATAATGCATGTACAATGTAGACTGACCTTCCCGTAAAAGACACGGGTTGGCAAGTTCCTCACATACAGTCACTGTATTCCACCTGTCCTTCAATTTAGTTTTGTTTTCTGCGCTTCTCTGCAGCCCGTGACGTGTTATTAAGAAAGCTGAAATGCTTAAGAGGATCTGAAACACTGACATAGATGCAGTGTGCATACTGTGTAGTTACACAGCTCTTCCACTTCTGGGTCCACGTTGCCCTTGTGCATTAAAATTTAAAATAAACCTGAAAGCATGAATTAGAATTTCCTGCATTAAAAATAACTAGACTCAATTATCTAGTAAGACCTGGTAATGATGACCAGTTCCTTTTAGTTTTAGAATATCCAATGGTGACCTAAATTCCCTTTAATTTGCAAATACAGTAGTTAATTAAGACACCTCTCTAAAATGGGGCACTTACACCAGGCTCCCAGATTCACTTTGAGGTGGGACTTAGACCACTCTACTCTCTGTATTAGTTGGCAATAGCTACTTTTCCTTCATACCAAAATACATGAAAATACTGGTAGAGGTTTGTTCCTTAAAAACATTTGAGTACACACACTCCTCAAGGCTTATAGGCTTAAATTGCATTCAAGGGGTGGAGGTGACATTTAAAACGTATACACATTTCACTAAAATTCCCTATGTGGTTCTTGGTATGAACTACTACATTATAAATTTTAAGATATGAGTAGAAATCCCAAAGACTTCTAGTTCTATCTGACAGATGATACACTAAGTACATGTTACACATATTAAAATTTCTTTTCAGGTTATGAGCAGATATTTATGAAGGACTACTGGCAGGGAAATACGAGTACGTTAACTTTAGCTTACAGCACACATTTACTAAGAAACAACAGGCTCATCAACGATCTCAAACATAAAAATCCCTAAATTAGTCTGATATGTGGTACTACTTTGAATCTGTTAATAATACCAGTTTGACAGAATACATGTTATCAAAATGTTAGCACACTT
Organism: Avahi laniger; assembly: GCA_963575035.1. Classification (NCBI taxonomy): domain Eukaryota; kingdom Metazoa; phylum Chordata; class Mammalia; order Primates; family Indriidae; genus Avahi; species Avahi laniger. The sequence goes on along the minus strand of CAUYSK010084261.1, from coordinate 21,912 downwards.
AAAAATTATTCTGTCATTATGCATCAGTTTTGAAATTATAGCCGTCCATGATATACTTTTTCCAGACAGTATATCAGATGACTACCCTTCTAGCCTTTTGAATTTGTAAGGGAGAAAAAACTTACGCTGCACCTTTCTCCAGCACATCAAACACTTCAAATTGAAAATGTTAGTTTTAAAGACATGCTATGGTAATGCACTTGCTAGTACTGCACACTTGGTACAAAGAAAAACAGAGGCAAGAATCTTAAAATGGAAAGAAAAAAGCATTTCCTTTGTTGGCCCTTACACTGAGTGAAGTTCTGAAATGTAGAGATGATCTCTGACATTTATAATAGACACCTGCATGTTCTTGCTGTATAAATAAAATTGCTGGTATGAAATGACATTAACGTTTGTCAATAAATGAATTCTTCCTAACTTTTCTCCAAGAGAAAGGTTTAGATAAACTATATAGCTTTTTAACATCTAAATTTACTTTGGAACAATATAGCTTATAGTGTCCAAAAAGTTATATGACTTTTTTCCTATTGGATCCTCACAATTGAAATATTATTACACCTCCATTTTTGCATATAAAAAGATTACTTGCTCCAAGTACTCCAGGTAGTAAATGGCTAAAATTTGAACACTAAAACCACGCTCTGCTGCCTGTAAGGTTTTCAGAAAAAATGATTAACTATTTTGTGTGTGATTTACTTGATCTTCAGGGAAATGGAGGTGCCATTACCTTGATTTTTCAGATGTGGAAACAATTCTGGAGAATTAACTTGCCTAATGTTTGTGCAGCTGAATTCAGTCTTGATTCTAAATCCTTTAAGTTTTGACCTGAAAACTTTCCTTAACCTGGGTACCTTTTGATATTTTCACATGATTCAATATTTGGTGTAATATTTGCCTCTTTTATTTCTTTGGTTACTTAGTTTTTCAGTTACTTAAGTTGCAATCTACTTAGCGGCAGAAATTAAAAGTTAAAGCTAATTTAAAAGTTGCTAAATTTATAAAATATTGCTACCTTAGGAATTCACTGAAAAAACAAGGCTGTGGGTAAACTGAATTATAGTGGAACACAGGCAACACTAGAAAAACTGCCTGGAAACTCAAGTACTGATTTTTGTTCTTCTTAGAAAAAAACCTTTCTGACTAATTTCTAATGCCAACTATAACCCCATCTAACTTTTGTCCTTTATTCCTAAAATGACAAAAAAAATGAGAAATGTGCAAGTTTCTGGTACTGGTTTTTCCCATTTCTAATGTGGACCCTAGAGGCACTGCTGGTTTTATTATGACTGTGTAACACTGGTGAGATCCATGCTCCTTACCTGATGTAAAAACGGCCACAATTCCTTACTTACACTACCTCTTTTTCGTTGCTCTTGCTTTTATCTGCCAAATGGAGAGCAAGAAGGGCAAGGATAGGTAAGACTGCATTTATTTCTTTCATGAAATATAATATTTTATAAAAAAGATTAACCCTGGAAATCATGGTTTTCTATGGTAGTCCTTAATGTTTGTGAATCAGAAATAAAATATCCCATCACTAAACAGACACCTTATTTATTAACCAACCCATAAAAATAATGAAATTACTCACACTTGAGGCCTAGTGTATACTCCACTGTTTTTCTGATTTGCATAAGCGAAGGTGTAAGTTCTGGAGCCAACCTTTCATGTCTTGAGAATGATGATGGATAAGTTTGTTTGAACAACCAGAAGGAGTTTTCATCATAACTGAAGCCATTTTATAATGTAAAAATTCCTTTTTCCTATTTTAAGTAAAGAAAGTCCATTCTTGAGAATATGTTGTCCAACAACTAAAACACTCTCAGGATTTGTTACTTGTCTGTGATTTATACTGACTCCACCTTCTGTTATCATTCGATACCTAAAAATAGAAATGTTTAGTAACTAGAGTGATCCAGTCACTGTTGACCTCTCCTCCAAAAAGATTATTTCCCTTAAATTTCAGAGGCTCTCCAATTAAGACCATTTAGAATTGTTCCCTTCAAGCTTAATTACTCTAATAGATTCTGCCTCCTTTGAATGCTCTTCATAATGGTAATGGCAGGTTTCTTGGGTAGTGGAGAAAAAGAGCTGGGCTATCTCACAGCTTTTGCTATTAATAGAACTATTTGGTTGGTAGTAGTTTTTCAAATGAAGTGAATAGGGAATAATGGAGGTACTTTCTGGAATGTTCCCCAGGAAAAAAGTCACAAAAAGGAAACTTCCAAAAATGGAAGACCAATGTTGCTTTTAGTAAGGTACCCATGAGACAAGTCACAACTACAGCATTATCTACAGAAATCTTTAGGAAATTGGAAAATCTGTGCAAATTATATTCTGAGACTATGCAAATAATAGGAAATTGTTTGTTAGACTAAAATGAAGAAAATTTTTCTTTTTCTTTTTTTCCCCCAAGACAGGGTCTTGCTCTGTGGCTCAGGCTGGAGTGCAGTGGCTTGATTATAGCTCACTGCATCCTCGAACTCCTGAGCTTGAATGATCCTCCTGCCCTAGCCTCCTGAGTAGCTAGGACTTACAGGTGTGCACCACCATGCTTGGATAATTTTTCTTATTTGTTCTAGAGATGAGGGTCTTCTGTTGCCCAGGCTGGAGTGCAGTGAATGATCCTCCTGCCTTATCCTCCCAAAGAGTTGGGATTACAGGTGTAAGCCACTATGCCCAGCAAAAGAAAAATTTTCTTAAAAATGAAATTAGTTGATTTCAGAAAATCAGCAGCTGATCTCATAAATTCTAGATTAGTCTACATTATTTAAGGACAGGAAATCTTTCCTTTATGAAGCATTGTTTTAGTCTGTTTGCTACAGTTTGCAAATCATGTCCTGTTTTGTTTAAACGCACAGACCCAACCCTATTTAGTTTATACAATATAAAAAAAACAATCAGTATTACTTAGAACCCAGGCTAAATCAGATGTGGTGTCATCTTAAGTAGTGGTAAAACTTCCAGTATCAGCAAATACACTATAAGAAAGTTCAAAAGAAAATGAAAATTGCTTCCACAGTGAGGAAAATCCTTAGAATCAGTGACTCACCATAGGGAAGTATATGACACCAGTCTCAAATTCAGTGCACATTAAATAAACCGGCATAGTAGGGAATCAATAAGGTGGACTGGCAGGTGATGCAAAGGGAGACAATGGGTCCTTCCTCCATATCGAGTAATCTAGGGCTCTTTAGGATAGAGGCAAATAATCCAAAACAATTGAAAGAGAACAACTATAACAAATGTCATTCATAATCATGGCCATGGCTGGTAACTTTGACTTATGCTAGAACTCCTGTAGATGACATAGCCAGGGACTTGGCTAACTAAAGCTTTTCCTTCTGCATCTCACTGCTCTTTCAGAATGGATAAGAATCAATCATATGTCCAATTACTTTTTGTGGACCATCTTATTTATTCCCTAATAATATCACATAACTGAAGAATTAAAATATTCTCACTTCTTAAATAGGAAAAATGCAATTCTCAAGGGGACTATTATGTAGTTCCTAATAGTCTTATGAAATTATATCATATTCTTTCATTTGCATAAATTTAACTAATATTTTAAATAGGTTGGGTAATCATCCCTGCCTTCCAAAATAAAGAGGATACAGACTGAGTATGATAAAGATTGTGTGAATCCGTTCCCTCAGGGCACCTGTTTCTGTGACCTTCTCGAATTGTGACCATATTTGACTATATTTACTGAACACTGTATGTAGTCCCTCAAACACAAGACTTTTCCAGTGTTGGAGGGAAAACTGACTGGATTAGACTTAATAAGAGACAGTATAGAAGTACTGTACTTTATAGAAAACTTAAGGTATTTTTAACAATAAGTACTCTCAGTTTTTACTTTATTCTTGGACTAATCTAACTTCTATAAGGAATGAGATGTCATTAAAGCATTATCAGGAAAACACCCTCTCTAGAAGCATGCTGTGAATGGTAACATTTAATGGTGAATTAACTATGAATCTAAAAGTTAAATAATCTTACCCTCGGGGACCATCTGGAATGGCATTTGCTTTGCGGCAAGTATCTAGGACGCTTGTTCCAGGGTCGAGAACTAATTCGGAAAATGAAGCTTCTTTAAACAACTCTTTTAACTCTTGATCGGACATGACCTCCAGTGCATCTATGCTGCTATGATAAAGGGCTTGTGTACACCTGAAAAATATATTTTAAGCACATCATGAAAGTGCTTATTCAAATACATGTTCTAATACCCATCAACCAATTATGGAGTGCCCATGTTCCAGACTGAAACTTTCTGAAACGTCTATTATATTTGGTATAATTCATAAATTTAATGCAAGATAATCTTTCCAATAAATGGGCTATTTTAAAGCACTTAAATACTGATAATTCTTGTCAGTGATAAATGACAAGATAACCCTAAAACAGCCTACCTCTTAATTTTCTCATGTCTATCAACTAAATAACTTTATCAAGTATTAATTATACTAAAAGGCTACCTTTTAGCAGAATCTAGTCCTTCTCGTCCATGAACAAGTTTTGTTACTTCTGCAGCAAGTCGTTTCTGAGGACCCCGCTTTTCTGGCTCTTTGAGGTGCAGCTGCATAATGTGGTCAATCTCTGGAATAGGCAGAAAAGTGAAGAGCTTCAGGAACCTTTGGGACAAAAAAATAAAGTGTTACATTTATAGCACATATTTAATTTTTTATCTCCAGCTCCCTTACCTTTTAAAGGATATCCTGCTTACTTTAAAATTTGTATTTTTAAAGATAAAATGTAATATGCAGAAAGGTACTGAAAATAACAGATACCCATGCACACACCATTCAGGTTTAAGATGTTATTATTTTGCCATTTTTGTTTTCAATCTTTCCTTTTTCAAAGGAATAAAATAGTCTAGATATAGATGGAAGCCCTAGTCCTATCACATTCCCTTCCTTGCCCCCAGAGATAACCACTAATCTAAATCTGTGTGCATCCTTTCCAAGCATGTTTTTGTTTTTGTACTCTTATGTGTATGTACCCATAAATAAAAAGTATTGTGCAATTTAAAAACTGGCATAAATACACTCATGCTTCTCATAACAATGCTTCGGTCAATGACAGACTGCATATACAATAGTGTTCCATAAAACTATAATACTGTATTTTTACTGTACCTTTTCTACATTTAGATACAAATACCATTGTGTTACAACTGCTTACAGTATTCAGTACAGTAACATGCTGTACAGGGTTGCAGCCTAGGACAACAGGGTGTACCACCTAGATTTGTGTAAGTACACTCTGATGTTCGCACGACCACAAAATTGCCTACTGATGCATTCATTTCTCAGAATGTATCCCCATTGTTAAAAGATGCATGACTGTAATATCGTCCTATATGTATCCTCTTTTTTAACATCTTCTTTGGTGAAACATAACACATAGAAAAAAGTACATTAATTACAAAGATCCAGCTTAATGAATCATTATAGAACAAACATCTATGGAACCATCACCTTAAGAAATACATTACCCCTACCTGAGGAAGCCCAAATATATCACGCACCTCCATGTCCCCTCCAAGTTAACTACTACTCTGCCTTTCATGGCAATCACTTGTTCTTCTTCACACTTTTAACAACTCAGTATGCCTCCCTAAAGAGTATCACTTAGTTTGCCTGACTATAAAACTTCATGTTTAGGAGATTCATCCATAATGCTGTGTGTACAGCATTCCATGCTATGAATATTCCACAATGTATTTATTTATTTATTCCACTGTGGAATTTTGTGTTGTTTCTACTTTTGGACAATTGCTAATAATGCTATGAATACCCCCACATATTTCTCATGATGTACACATACGCTAATTTCTGCTGGGTATGCACCCAGGAGAGGAAGCGCCAGATCATAGGTTACGGGCATATTCAGCTTTAGTAGGTACTGCTGAATGTTTTTCCAAAGTGGTTTCTCTAGCATCACCTTCGAACATTCTCACCAACACGTTGTACTGCCAGCTCTTTTGTTTAGCCATTCTGGAGGGTGTCTAATAGTATCTCGCTGTGCCTTTATCTTGTATCTTTCTTCACATTATTAGGGCTGAGCACCTTTTTCATATGTTTTTGGCCTTGGGGTAGGATTTTTGTGAAGTGCCTGTTCAAGTCTCTTTCCATTTTTATGCCGATTTGTCTTTTTCTCACTGGCTTAGAGAAATTCTTTATATTAATTTGAATATGAGCTCTTTATCAGGTAGATGTACTGAAAATATCTTCTCCTACTCTTAACTGATTTTTGATGAACACATCTTAATTTTAATTTAGTCTATCAATGTTATCCTTTTGTGTCCTGTTTAAGAATCTTTCTCTATCCTGAAACCATAAAGACATTTTCCTAATTATCTTCTAAAAGCTTTATTATTTTGTCTTTTGTTATAGATTTAAGTCTATAATCTACCTGGAATTGACTTTTTTTTTTTTTTTTGAGACAGAGTCTCACCGTATTGCCCTGGCTAGAGTGAGTGCTGTGGCGTCAGCCTAGCTCACATCAACCTTAGACTCCTGGGCTCAAGCGATCCTCCTGCCTCAGCCTCCCGAGTAGCTGGGACTACGGGCATGTGCCACCGTGCCCAGCTAATTTTTTCTATATATTTTTAGCTGTCCGATTAATTTCTTTCTATTTTTAGTAGAGACGGGGTCTCGCTCTTGCTCAGGCTGGTCTCCAACTCCTGAGCTCAAACAATCCGCCCACCTCGGCCTCCCAGAGAGCTAGGATTACAGGCGTGAGCCACCCCCGGCCTGGAATTGACTTTTGTGTACTATGTAAGGTTAAAGTTCCATGCACCCCCGCCCCCAGTATAGACATCTAATTACCTAAGCAATATTTATTGAAAACACTGTCTTACCAAATTGCAGTGCCACCTTTCAGAGATAAGATGACCACATATGCTAAAGACTGTCTGGATTCTCTAATCTGTTCCATTAGTCTCTCAACTGTAAGTCTAGACTTGTACTTTAAACCTAGAAGTCATTATTAGAATTAATAACTGAGTTGGCAGGATTGCTGGATACAAAGGTAATATACTGAATTAATTGTATTTCTACATACTAAAACTAGATAGAAAATGAAATCTTCAAAAAATTATCAGTTCTTGATACATCAGAACCCTAGGACTATATCATTAAGCATGCTCCGAAATCTAAAGGAAAAAAAAAATCCTTAATTACTGTAATTTTGTAATAAGGCATGATATCTTCCACTCTGTTCTTCAAAAACACCATCTTAGGCCGGGCGCGGTGGCTCACGCCTGTAAATCCTAGCACTCTGGGAGGCTGAGGCGGGCGGATCGTTTGAGCTCAGGAGTTTGAGACCAGCCTGAGCAAGAGCGAGACCCCATCTCTACTAAAAATAGAAAGAAATTAATCGGACAGCTAAAAATATATAGAAAAAATTAGCCGGGCATGGTGGCACATGCCCGTAGTCCCAGCTACTTGGGAAGCTGAGGCAGAAGGATTGCTTGAGTCCAGGAGTTTGAGGTTGCTGTGAGCTAGGATGACGCTCTAGCCCAGGCAATACGGTGAGACTGTGTCTCAAAAAAAAAAAAAAAAAAAAAAATCATCTTAGCTCTTTTTATTTCCACGTAAATCTTAGAATGAGCTTGTCAAGTTCCACAAAAAAAAGCCTGTTTAGAGATGGTTGGCATTGCACTGAATATGTGGATAAAATTGAGAACTGCTTTCTTTCTGTACTATGAATATGGCATAACTCTCCTTTTATGTAGATCTTTAATTTGTCAAGTGTGTGTGTGTGTATGTGTGTGTGTATTTTAAGAGACAGGACCTGGGTTTGCTGCCCAGGTTGGAGTGCAGGGGCCCAATTATAGCTCACTGTAACATCAAATTTATGGGCTCAAGCAATCCTCCTGCCTCAGCCTCCCAAGTAGCTGGGACTACAGGTGCATGCTACCACACCCGGCTAATTTTTTAAAAAAACTTTTTGTAAACATGGGGTCTCATTATATTGCCCAGGCTGGTCTTCCCAAAGTGTTGGGATTATAGGTGTGAGCCACTGTGCCTGGTTTCAACAGTGTTTTTTGTTTTACAGGAAAGTCATATATATTTAAAAAATTTTAAACAATGATTCTTAGATTATTTTGATGATACAACAGTATCAAATGAAATTTTCTTCACTTTTTGTTGCAGGTATATTTCTTTTCCTCATTACTTTGTAGTCTAAGCATTTAAGGCAATGTGAATTAATGAGAAAATCATTTTTTATTTTAATTTTTATTTTTTGTGAGGCAGAGTCTCACTCTGTTGCCCTGAGTGCCATGGCATCAACCTAGTGTACAGCAACCTCAAACTCCTGGGCTTGCACGCAGGCCTCCTGCCTCCCAAGTAGCTGGGACTACAGGTGCACACCATGATACCCAGCTAATTTTTCTGTTTTTAGCAGAGACGGGGGTCTCACTCTTGCTCAGGCTCGTGTAGAACTCCTGACCTCAGGTAATCCTCCCGCCTCGACCTCCCAGAGTGCTAGGATTACAGGCGTGAGCCACCGTGCACAACCAGAAAATCAGTTTTAAAAAGGATCTTTAGAGTTATATTTGTGAAAGAAGAGAGACGAGGGGAAAATAAGGGTTGTAGAGTTTAAGAGAAGAGTGGAAGAACTAGAACACGCAACTGATAAAGTCCTAGAAACTTGCTAGATATAGATCACCAACTTAGCTCTAAGTTTTCTAGCCAACCACTGTGGTTTGTTTTCTGCTCTGACCAACAAAAAGGGTTTAACTTTAGAACGTAGTAAAAATCGCACTGTTCTGTGATGTAATGGTTTATGTGTAAACAAAGTAAAAAACAAAGAACTATAACAGTACATAGAGATCCAATGGCTAAAATTACATCAGGAGTTTATGGTGTTAATTTTTCTCAGCCGCTATTAAGAACTCACCTTGCCACTGAATCATCTTGCTGCCTGATGAAGAATTGATACAATTCAAATGGAGATGTTTTCTCTCTGTTTAGCCAAACAGCATTGCCAGCAGACTTTCCCAGCTTTGCTCCAGTTGTACTTGTAATTAGAGGGACAGTGATTCCAAACACATCTTCTCCAGTCAACCTATGCATAAAGAAGGACTTCATTATGTTCCGCACACACAAGTAGTGGTAGGTTCCACTATTCACGCTTCAGATTTCAGTCTGGTTACTTGCTCCAAGAAAACTTCCTTGACTTCCTAAATCTGGATTCTTGTCCCTCTTGTGTACTGTTATAGCATTCACTCTATTTTTAAATTTGCCATTCTAAACTACAATTGCATGAGTGGCTCTGGGGCAAGCCAAAGGGAGGTACTGCATAACTAGGGACTAGACTAGATTCTGAAAGGCTGCGTGGGAAGAGTAAACTGGGGTGAAGGGGCAGCCAGGGAGAGACACTAAAGGAGATGTTTTAAAAATGAGTCTTGGCCCTGGAGCACCTGGGATAGCCCTCTACTTCACCTCCCTCAAGAAAATGCTATTAAAACCTATGTTACCTGCCAATATTTGGAGGTGAAAAAAATTTTTTGAGATGTCAACCAAAGAGTAACATTAAGCTTCATGGTGGGTGCAGAGCTAAGGCAGGCATGTTACTCAAGAAGGCCCAGTCACTTCAGATATAACCAAACCTGAACAAGTTTCTCAGAAATTGAGAGGACAACTAAGGGGAAGCAAAACAGACACACCGAATCTTGACTAGTAATCTATTTTCCCGCAGAGCTCTAGAATACGCCCCTTACTCTTAATATCCTTAAACTGGCCCTTTAGTTCTCACGAGCCAGTGTTATTAACGCCATTACAGACGCTTAATGCGGATAAAACCAACGAGGGCTTCAACGAATGGCAGCATTGCATAATCCTAATTGTGAAACACAGGCTACTAGTGTGTAAATTATTTGGCCCAGTATTTCTCCTGGGTCTAAAGGCTCTTACTTGTGGATGAACTCGTATCCGGACATGATGTTGCCCATCTGATCAGATCCTCCCAGCTGGACTCTGCATCCATAACGCTGGAACAGGTGATAGAAGTCATAGGCCTGGAGCACCTGGTAAAAGAACTCGGTCAAGCTCATGCCCTCGGGGCTCTTGAGTCGCGTCTGCACGCTCAGCCGGCTCAACAGCGTGCCCATGCGAAAGTGACCGCCCACTGCCGCCAGGAAGTTCACCAGGTGCTCCTTCTGGTACCAGGCTGAGTTGTCCAGCACGGTGAAGCTGCCCCAGGGACACCCGTCACTGAAGAGCTGCCGGTGATTTGCCGCCAGGGCCTCAAGCCCCCGGCGCAGGGCGCGCGCGTTAGCTCCCACGCGCTCTGCGTCCAGCGCCTCGCGCTCCTTGGCACGGCCGCTCGGGTCTCCCAGGCGTGCCGTGGCGCCTCCCACCAGCGCGATCACGTTGTGGCCCGCTCGCTGGAAATGGAACAGGCCCAGCAGCGCCAGCAGATGCCCCACGTGGAGCGAGTCAGCTGTGGGGTCGAAGCCGCAGTAAACGGTTTGGGGAAAGGTGCCCGCCGAGCCCCGGTCGAAGAGCTCTGGGAGCTCTATCTTCGTACCCTTCTCCGGGAAGAAATCCTTGAACAGACCCCGAGCCTTCTGCGCCGCCAGTAACCCCTGAGCACCCGAGTGGGCCTTACGGATCCCCAAGGGCAAGACTCCTGACGGGGTTAGGACACTGGGCCACCAGCCCCTGTAAAGAAGCCGCAGCGTGGGCGCCGCCATCCTGGTGGCGGTACGCAAGGAATGCCGGGATCGCAGCGGCCCCGCGGCCCCGCCTCAAACCGCTCCCAGGGAAGTGCGTCGGCGTCTTTCTGCGCATGTCCGGGCAGTGCGCGGGGCGGTTACTAGCCGCGGAGCGGGTGTTGGAGCCCGGCACTGGAGTTCCGGCTGTCCGCGTGGTGATTCCGCCTCGGGCGCCGTATGGCCTTAACGTTCCTAAAACTCAGTTTCCTCATCCGCAATGTAGATGTTTTTTATGATAACAGTTCCTACCTCATAGGGTTGTGAGGGTTAAGAATTAAAGCATTTGGTACATAGTGCTCTACAAATGCTACCTTTTATTTAAATTTTCACGTAAAAACATTGTGATGTGCAAGTTCTTTGAGGTCTTGGTTCTATGCAAAAATCTGTTCACAGGGGTTCTAAAATCTTAAGAATTGTCATGGAGAGATACGGAGTTGGCGTCGAGACGCGATTTCGTAGTGCCGATTTCCCAAGTGCGCCTCAGTCCCCCAATATTCACTAGGTTCTCCAGGAGGTGGCAGTCTTGTCCAAGCTATAGCGAGAGAAAGTGGAAACACTAAATGCATTAAGTCCTATGTATTTTAAATACAGGTAGCTGGGTTGGGACACAGCCTGGCATGATTGGATTGCAATTAGTAAGCACGTGGCCAAGCATGGCAGGTGCTTTGAATACTCCACTCACCGGGGATGCGGTTCTTTTTGACAAGCTGGCTGGCAGGTGATTCAGCTCCAGAATCTAATTTTAGAGTCAGATTTCCAGGACCCCTCTCAGCAGCAACTGTCTTAGGTCAAGTTCCCCGGATCTAAGTTGGAGATTTGTGTGCAGGAGGATAACTGGGGCGTGCTCTTGGGAACGCACCGGTAATGGAGTGGGGGAAGCAGAGATGAGCAGAGGGAGAAGCTGAACTGTGAAAAATTTGTGATTAGAGGTCTCTGACAATCTCATAGTGGGCTCTGGAGCTGGGATTTCCTCTCAGAAAATTCATCCTGAATTGAAGCAAGAGGACATACCTTTTACCCTCTTATTGACTACTCATTAAATTTGGGATGCACATGGGGAGGAAGCAAAATACAGGACACCGCTTTTGGCGGAGGGAGAGGTACTGAAAGAGACTCAGGTGTGAGCCATCAACAACCGACACTCCCAGCAGCTGTGCCCTGGTCCCGGAACAGGGATCTGGGCTGTCATGCTCCAAGCCATTCCCCGGAAGACCTTTCCATTTCTAAACATTATAAATCCATTTAACAAAATGAAGTATTATTTAAATAATTAGTTTCTTTGCATGTGTAATTATCAGTGAATTTAGTTTCTTATTGCCCAATAGTAACTTCAATAGGATTTTTAGATACTCATTCAACACCCTATATAACATAATCCCAAATGCTGAAGAAAATAATCGGGGTGTGTTCTCTCATGTTGTTATTCAAAATATCTGAAAATTTGTAATCATAACCTGTTGATCTGCAGTCTTATGTCCCACCACTTTGATTAGGGACAGATTTCAGTATGCATAGCAGGGAATTCTCCTGAGCCCACAGCCAAGGGGGCTTTCTATTTAGTACCTAACACACAGGCAGACTTGAACCTTTTCAGAGGGGAATCTTTCATTCTTGAGGATTCTGGTCAATATGACACACAAGTATCTGGCTTTTAAAGGTGTAATTTTACATCAGAAAGAATGATTTCATATTGTGGTTTAATTAGTCACTTCAAGAAACTCTACTTCTTAGAAAAGTATGTCAGCGTTACATGATGGCCTCCTATGCTTAATGGAGAAGAATTTTTGGGGATGATGAAAAACAGAAAATTTCTACCTGGGATCAAAATTTATTGTGAAGTCTTTAAAAAAAGAGATATGAGTTCTGCTTTATGTCTTCTCAAGTTTAGTTGTATTTCATGAAGGGATAACAAAGTCCGGTGTAGAAGGTGGTATCAGAGCAGGTGCTGTGTAAGACTTGACAGCACAATGACCTCAATAGTTTTGGAAAATACATTGAAATCAATATTTTCCTTTCATAATTTGTGTTGGTATAAAAAACAAGGCTTGTCCAAAAGACAGGAATAAGAGACGGTGGAGGCCGGGCGCGGTGGCTCACACCTGTAATCCCAGCTCTCTGGGAGGCCGAGGCGGGTGGATTGTTTGAGCTCAGGAGTTCGAGACCAGCCTGAGCAAGAGCGAGATCCTGTCTCTACTAAAATTAGAAAGCAATTAATTGGACAACTAAAAGTATATAGAAAAAATTAGCAGGCATGGTGGCACATGCCTGTAGTCCCAGCTACTCGGGAGGCTGAGGCAGGAGGATCACTTGAGCCCAGGAGTTTGAGGTTGCTGTGAGCTAGGCTGACACCACGGCACTCATTCTAGCCAGGGCAACACAGTGAGACTCTGTCTCAAAAAAAAAAAAAAAAAAAAGACAGTGTGATGGGATTTTCAAACCTTTGGAATTAGTGCTCATTTCGGCAGCATATATACCAAAATTGGAACAGTACAGAGAAAATTAGCATGGCCCCTGAGTAAGAAAACAAACAAACCAATCTTTGGAATTACATCGAGGGCTAAAATTTTATGGGACTGTACCCATGACTTGCACTTGGCTTAAGAAAAGGTGACCAAGTTGATTCTTGATGTTTTTATTGGCTTGAAAAGTGAATGAATACATGTTAAAAAGTATTTTAGAAAATATGTTTTATCCCAACTGTAATAACTTGAGGTTAGCTGACCTTGAATTAGGGGCACATCTATTTTGCAATTACCCTTTCCTGCAACAAAACGCCGCATCAATATTCTCTTTGAAAGTATCCCTGTTTTATATGGTTTGGTTTTCAAAATGTAAACAATTATAATAGCATTCAATAGGCACAGAGTTAAGAGTGAGAGTGTTTTAATTGGTCTCTACTTAATTTTGAAGCGTTTCTCTGTCTTTAGCATGGTATGCACTCAGATTACAGCAGAGATCCAGGTAGGGCTGAAATATGAGCTGTCCCAAGGTCACAGGAAAATGACAGCACAAAGGAGTTTGAGGAATTCTGATCATTATAATCACTTCTCTTGGAGACTTAGTATAGACAGGTTTCTTCAGAAACATAAGTGGTGACATAGGGTGCGAAAGGGAGCTGATAGGAACAAGGAAGAGAAATTGTAGGTTACTTCAGGGACTTAGCTATGGCTTTTCTCCCGGTTTGAAGTATTTCCATGACATTCCTATTTCCTACCACTTGGGAACAGGAAAAGAATTTCTAAAGGTTGCTTTCAAGCCTTTGTTGTCTTTGTGTAATAATTTATAAATCAATCTGCCTCATAACTGCATCTTCTCACATGACTTCCTGTTTCCATTATTCTTGAAACCCACATCGAACGTCCTAAAGAATCCTCACACTCTGCAAGGCAATTGCTCCCCTTTCGTTTCAAACTAGTTCCTTCCAGGAAGTTTCTCTGCATTAGATGGGATAAGGGAAAGATGCTTTTACTATTCAGGCTCGTCATGCCCCTGAAATGTATTAAAATGTGAAATCAACAGGCCCGGCGTGGTGGCTCACGCCTGTAATCCTAGCACTCTGGGAGGCCGAGGTGATTGGATCACTAAAGGTCAGGAGTTCGAGACCAGCCTGAGCAAGAGCAAGACCCCATCTCTACTAAAAATAGAAAGAAATTAGCCAAACAACTAAAAATATATATATAGAAAAAATTAGCCAGGCATGGTGGCAAGTGCCTGTAGTCCCAGCTACCCGGGAGGCTGAGGCAAGAGGATCGCTTGAGCCCAGGAGTTTGTGGTTGCTGTGAGCTAGGCTGACGCCACGGCACTCTAGCCAGGGCAACAGAGCCAGACTCTGTCTCAAAAAAAAAAAAAAAAAGTGAAATCAATAATGCTCATCCTTCTTACAAAAAGGAAAGGCCGTTAAATTCTATTACAAATATAAATTCACATAAGCCAAGTGTCTTGAAACCTAGTCTACTTCCTTTGATTGAAATGGCTTTAATGTTTTTGAGCTGGTAGTCATCAAAACATCCAAACATTTTATAGAAGAGAGTAGTTTCTTTTAAATGCTGGTTGTAGGAGGATAACCACACAAAGAAAAAAGTTACCAAATGTACATTTCCTTTCCATATTAGAGTTTAGAGAAGGATACATACAGATTTTTTTTTCTTTCTTTTAAGCTGCTGTGTAGCCAGCGGAATAGCCTGGAGGTCTGAGAGTTGCCATAACCATGTGCACCAGGTCCTGTACCCATAGGGCTAGATAATATTTTCAGATATCTATGATGTTTTGTGTTTTAATCTTTCCTTTTCTACTTTCCATTCTAACTATCCATTTAAGATAGTTAAGATCAATTTTGGAATTTTCCTATTTCTTAACTTACCTTGGTAATTTTCTGGTCTCTCTGACACAGTGTACAAGCAAATCAATCATCTCATCATTGTCTTTTCATCAAGGCCAAGTGAATTTATATCTCCATTGGAGAAGCAAAACAATAAGCAATCAGGCTGTTTTGCAGAGCATTTTCATTTTGATTAAGCCTATTTTTGTCTTTTTTCCCTGGTGTCTTCAATGTAAGCGTTATGTGCTTCTATTGCAAGCACTTAATGGTCAATTATCTACTGAGAAGCAAGTCTGAAAACATCTCTCTAACTAGCGTTCTATAACATTATAATGGGGATAAATACTTTGCATTTACTTGCCCCAAGAGGAAAAGTCAAACGTCCTCACAACAACAATAAAATATGGTTCTGAGTGGTAACACAAAGATCAGTGGTCCAAAGATCACTGGACTAGGAGTCATAGACATGGGTAATTGTCTCAGCTCATCCTTAACTAGCTGTACATCCTGAGTTAAGTCACTCAACACACTAAGCCTTGGTGTTCTCATTTTAAAAATAAATGTGTTATATTAGGTTAACTCTAAAATTTCATCCAGCTCTAAAATTCTGAGATGCCTGTTTGCAATTATGTTAGACAGAGGGCACATTTATTGTTTGATAGCTTTACCTTCATTAGTTAAGCCACCATACCAGAGAGGAGATTAAAAATGCATTCTTCTATCACCTCCCTATTGAAGTTTGCTTCGGTAGCAGAAGCCAGTTTAAGTTCATGTCTACATGGCTGTAAATTGTTTTGTGACAAATTTTGAAAAATGAAGATTTAGAAAGTGGCAATTAACCAATGAAATATATATCATATTTACAGAAATGTTCAATCTAGCCTTGAGCAGTTCTGCTCAGATCCAAGCAGTTGTGGCTACCACTGATTTCATTCAAAGCTGCTCATGGGTGGGAAGCCAGACTGGAAGGCTCTCACTAACAGAACTAGAAAATGAAACAATTGTCTGTATTCCCATAGCTGCTTTTTCTAAAACCAGAGGAAATCTCAGACACCTCCCCCCCCATCATGTGTCTCATCTAACACTTCTTCAAGCACAGTTTAGAGCAGGTTTAGGGGCGCGGGAAACAGGAACACAGCGGTCTCAGATTGTGACCCAACACATAGCACATGTCACCCATTGAGATACTCCCTATGGACTGCTAACATTGGTCCACATTATATACTTGAGAAAGCTTCCTGTAAGTAGGTGACCATGGCCCTGGTAGATTGTCTCAGCCTAATTCCTAGTATGATGCCTTGTACTCTCCAAAATGTTCTCTTTGGTAATAAATTATATGGATATTCTATCTAAAGTTTCTACTCTGGAAAAGAAGTTGATCAAAAAAATTTTTTGGGTTAAGCATTCTTAATGTTTTGTGGAGGATTCTCAAATACAAATTGATTCTCTTTAGTAATATGACTTGTTTTTTTGTTTTGTTTTTTTCGTTTTGTTTCATTTTGTGTTTTTGAGATGGGGTCTCACTCTGTTGCCTGGGCTAGAGTACAGTCGTGTCATCGTAGCTCACAGCAACCTCAAACTCCTGGGTCACGCGATCCTTCTGCCTCAGTCTCCCAAGTAGCTGGTACTACAGATGCGTGTCACTATTCCCAGTTAATTTTTCAATTGTTTTGTAGACATGGTTGCTCGGGCTGGTCTCAAACCCTTGGCATCAAGCAATCTTCCCAACTTAGTGTCTCAAAGTGCTAGGATTACAGGTGTGAGCCACTGTGCCCAGCCAGTATAGTCAAAACAGTAGGTTGAATGCGCATACAGAGCTGCGACATTGAAATTATTTAGTAAGACAATGTCAGAATGACCATATGTATAAGAATAATGAAATGTTTATGTATTGTGGTTTTTATAATATGAAATATGAGAAAATACAAGCACAAAGATACATATCAGGTTATTATTTTAACTAGCAAGCTGTTGGAAAAAATTAAACATCCAAAGGTAGAGGACTGATTAAATAAATTATGGTGTAATTCCTGCTGGTATGTTTTGTAGCCATTAAAATTGCGGTTATAAAATACTAATGAAATAAAGAAACAATAGTATACATATAGGGAGATGAGATAGAATTCTCTAAAATTAAAGGGTGGGGCCATAGATGAAAAGGTTAATAACTTCTGCTTATAACTTTTAGAAATTAAATAAAAATATTTATAATGCATGTAAGAAACAACTTATTAAGCATATCTGAAATGTGTAAGGAATGGTTAGTAATTAAAGAGAAGTCTAATACTCCAATAGGTAAATGAATGAGCAAATCACACATCCACACAAAGCCCAATGGGGCCAATAAAATATAAAAATACGCAGGCTCATCAGTAATTAAAGACCTGTAGTTTAAAGCCACATTTTCCTCCTATAAAATGTTTTGGTGTTTGAGGTAACACCAAAGTTTGGTAATGATAGTACCAATAATAGCAGCAAACACTAGTGAAACAAGCACTAAGTGTGCTGAGCACTGTGCTAAGTGCTTTACATGCGTTGTTTTATTGAATTCTCACAAAAATTCACAGATGAAGAGACTTACCAGTACTTGAATCCAGATCATTCTGACAGCAAAGGACATTGTCTTCACTACTCTCCACAAGATTTTTAAAGGAGTTTTTCATTCAAGAGCTATTTATTACCCATTGGACCTGTATTAGGCTCTGGAAATTTAACTGATAAGAAAACAAGTGATTCTTGTCCTTGTGGAGCTTATAGTTCATCAGGAGCTTGCAGTCTGATGGTATTGAAACTGCTGCTCAGGTCTGCTGTGAGATGAACTCATCAGGCTCTCGTGGTCTGATGCCATTTGTGCTAGTTTTGCATTGACGTTTATCCCTGACTCCTGTATGCTCTTCTGTGCTGCAGGCGCTGGAAAGCTAAAAGCTATGCTTCCCAATGGATAAATTTGCACCTTCTATGCGGTGCATACCCCATTTTAACATGACTGTTCCGCAGTTCAGGACAAAGTGCATATGAGCCAACCCCCTGCAGTGGTTAATCTCCCCCGGATCCTCTGATGGGAATATTTTAAAACTAGATTTTGATGGTTTTTTTAGTTTCTTAATGCCCACACATAATCCTTACTTCAGACCCCAGCTAACTTAATCCTTGATTTTTCTTGTTCTTTTTTGACTTCTGTCGGATTTCTTTTGCTCACTCTTCTTATTTGCAGTCTTGTTTTCTCTGAGGCAATCTATTTCCCTCATATTTTAACATTTAAGGACATATGCATTTACATTAACTTCACAGAATATTGTTCTTGGCAATACTGAAACGACACACAAGCAAACACGGAGGGAGTTATTTCTTTTAGAGTCCACTTGGAGTCTGTCCAAGATGGAAAGGACCCGGAAGCCATTCAAAGACTGGTTAAGTTGCCAACTGGGTGAAAAATTGGAAAGTAAATTTAGATTTCCCACATGTAAAAATATATAAAAAACACACGAATAAAAATAAGCCTGTACTACTTTTCATTATAAAAATAACTCTTTAATACATACTAAGAGCTGCGATCTTAGCCATTTGATGATTATATCCTGGGATTAATGTCAAAAGCCTACGGGGTCAAATTTGAGGCATTTAAAGATAGGTCCGATTTTGTTCCAGAAGACAACCATTGTTACCAGTTTCTTTTGCATCTTTTCAAATATATTGGATATAACACTAATAATAACATACCACATAGACTCTTCTGCATCTTTCTTTTTTTTATGTAAGATCATATCTTTGCAAAGTTTCCAGCCAGTACAGAAAGAGCACCTGCATTCTTTTTTATAGTCTCATAAAAAGCTATAACTTATTTATCCAACATGTATTGATGATCAATAGCACTAGTCTTTAGATATTACAAATAATGCTGTATGAATACTCTTACATATGCCATTTTACGTATGTACTAATACATATGTAGTGTGAATTCCTAGAAATTCAATTACTGATCAAAGCATATGCGATTTTAACTTTTAATAGGTATTGGCAATTATTAACAGCAAAAATGTGAGTAATATGTGAGTAATGTGTCCTTTACAATGTTGGGCATAGTGCTTTATAGGTAGTAAGCACTCGCATATTTGTTTGTTGACTTGATCAATTGTTGTAAAAATCAAATATAGAAAGGTATATGAAAGAAATGGTTAGTATATAAATTTAAGACAAATGCATTATGATTATGCTCAATAATAAATTCTAAATCAGTTCATGTTTAGCAAATGAATATCTGGGTTTATTTCTTCCTCGTCCTTGGCTAGGCACAAAGAGATAAATCAGAGGTAAGCCTTTCCTTCTAAACTCCACCCTAAGCCTATAAACTCTGCATCATATATCTGCAGTGGCTCTGACTTCAAAAAAACTTTTGCTTTAAGAAAGAAGGGTAATACTATGTTTTATAAACCAAAAAACAAGAATAAATCATCTGAACCTGTTTGTTCAGATCAGAAACAAAGCTTGCTTTGTTCTTCCAGGTGTGCTTCTTGGGATAAAAAGATATTCCTGTTAATGCCTCAATGGAAGTTAACCTACTGAGCAGAGGATATTGTTCAGCAACACTGAAAGCATTTAGGGTGTAAATGAAATCCTACTGGCAGGAAAAGATGGCATCAGGATACCTGGAGCTCCGAATTGAAAACATAGGAAGTCTAAGGAGCAGACAGTGTGCGCAACTGTTGGTCAGGACTACTGGTGCCCCGGCATTTGAGTTTGTGTGAATTTATGTACACACACACACACGCAGGTGAACACCCCCCAAATGCCAGTGCACCAACTGGGGAACCAGTTGGGGGAAAGGTACAGATCATTATAAATGTCATCTCTCTTCAGGATTACATCAGCTCCGTAAGAGCCGTGAAGGCTCTGAGGACAAAGCCCTGGCCCTGGAGCACGCACGCAGAACCTTACCTTGCTCTGAGCGCTAAACGCATTGCCTTGATGGTGTTCATCCACATGTCAAATGCCACTTAAAGTGAGAACAGAGGAAGAGGGATCCTGTCCCGGAATAACGAGTCAGTCCTTTCCGTTGTTACTGCTCTGTAGAAACCCTCTTCTTTCAAAGAGTCTGTGATGCCGACCGCAATCCAAACAGGTCTAAGCTCAGTTCTACTCCTGTATTTTCATGGTTGGTTTAAACCTCGAATCCAGAATGGGTCTTGTTCTGCCTGATACTGCTTTTCTTCAGCTTAGGCCATTGCGTGCTGATGTTTTATCCATGGTCTTGCTCCAGGGGCTTTAATCCTTCTCCCTGTTCAGTTTACCCAGGGTCTGGATTTTGCACGGGTCCTCAGATGAGGGTAGCTCAAGATTTGCAGGTCAACCTCTGCTCTGCTGCTGGACGTCCTGCTGACCCCGAGTACCCCCTCTCTGAGAGCTGGTCCCTACCTGCCCCTGCAGCCCCCGTCCTGCTCCTTCAGCTTTACAAGCCTTCAGGGTTTGGATGAGAGTCCCTCTGATCAGGGCCGCCATAGAATGTGGTTGAGAAACAGGCTTTAGAGTAAGAGAATGTGGTCTTGAACCTCAGCTCCATTTCTCTCTGGCTATGACTTTGAGCAAGGTTCTTAGCTGCTTTGAATTTCAGCTTTCTCATCTAAATTATGGTGACATTTGGGAGGCCAAGACAGGAGAATCGCTGGAGGCCAGGAATCCAAGACAAGCCTGAGCAAGAGTTAGATCCTGTCTTTACAAAAAAATAGAAAAATTAGCCGGGCGTGGTAGTGCCAGCCCGTACTCCAAGCTTCTCAGGAGGCTGAGACAGGAGGATCACTTGAGGCCAGGAGTTCTGGTTGCAGTGAGCTGTGATGAGGCCACTGTACTCCAGTCTGGGTGACAGAGTGAGACCCTGTCTCAGAGGAATAAGGAAAATACGGTGACAATAGTGTCTACTTCATGAAGCTGTTGACAGGGTTGAAACAGTAATTTACCTCTTTGGCAAAGGCTGACACATTCTATGCACTTTATTATTATAGCTCTAACCTGCAGCCACCTTTGACCCCAGCTGCTTTTCTCCTCCAATCAGTGAGGACTGCGGTGGTCCCGACAGCTTGTATGTCCACAAAAAGACAAAAGGGAAGCATTCCTTTTTCTTCTTTTCCAATGTGAGAGGCACGTGACATGATCCTGAGTAAAAAGACGGACGCGTTCTTAAGCCCCCGTGTGGGGCGCGGTGCAGTCAATGCTCTCACCAGATGGGGGGGCTCCGGGGGACGTCCTGGTCCCAGCTCTCCTCTAAGTGCTAGGAAGGCCCTTAGCAAGGGCCCTGGTGGTTGTCAAAATGCAGACTTTCAGCACAGACCTCGGCATAGAGCTCTTACACCCACATTCCTTATCCTTATCTTTGGATTCACAGCAGTGTGAGAGGAAGCAGATTAGAAACTGCTGTTTCATAGGGAATATCCTTACATTAAGAAGGCCAATAAACGTTGGTTAATATACAGACCAGGAAAGCTAGATGCAAGGCAATAAGGAAAAGGAAAAGTGTATTTGCTAACACCAAGCACTCACAAGAGGAATTTTCTTGTTCTGTGCCCAAAAGAGATTCAAAATTGTTTGTTACTATTCTTTTGCTAAAGTCTTTCAAGACTAAAGACCATTATTATTATTATTATTTTTTTTTTTGGAGACAGAGTCTCACTCTGTTGCCCGGGCTAGAGTGCCGTGGCGTCAGCCTAGCTCACAGCAACCTCAGACTCCTGGGCTCAAGCAATCCTCCTGCCTCAGCCTCCCGAGTAGCTGAGACTACAGGCATGTGCCACCATGCCCGGCTAATTTTTTCTATATATTTTTAGTTGTCCAATTAATTTCTTTTGTATTTTTAGGAGAGACGGGG
>CAUYSK010084260.1:0-64171 GCA_963575035.1 Avahi laniger | reverse complement strand
TTTTTTTTTTTCTTTTTTCATATGATGCACTGAGATGTGTACTTTCTAACAGGGGGTTGGTACCTAAGAAATGTGCTAGCATCATTCAGAAAACTATTATACTTCAAAATGAGATATAGCAAGGAGAATGGAATAATACATGTTGCATATTTGTTACCCATTGTAATTTGTCTGTATTATGAAAGATGTAATGGTTTGTCAGGTGTCACTGTTGTTTTCTTGTAACATGATATGGAATAAAGTATAGCAGAATCTCCATATGTCTTCTTGGTACATCTTCTTAATGGGTACTCCAAAAGACCATATACCAGACCAAAGAAACATTGTCTTAAAAACTCTTCAACCACAACCATTCTTAAAGAGCGAAATAAGATCCCAAACACACAATACGTGGGAAGGAGTGAGTTAGTGGAATGTTCCAGAAGTCTGTTAAACCCTCTCCTTTCCTTGATTTGCTATGCCAAATATATGTAAAGGAGTAGAGGCTGTGCAAAACAAATCCTAAGCTACAGGATCTTCACGATTCCCCTGGCTCCTTCCTGATGCTCACCACATGTTCTGCCCATCTCAGATGCATCTGGGTGAGCCTTTCTGGTTTTGTTTAATGACAATCCTATTTGTCTTTTATTGGCTCTCTCTCTAGTTTTTGCACATATCCTAGGATGAGGTGAGTAGATTACCCTCCACTGAATACATACCAAAGCTTCAGCATGCAGATCTTCTGCCAGAAGTATGACTGTTCTCTTACTGCCCCGAACACCACTTGGGGGATGTCTGCATCTGAATGGGCAGGGTACTCTTGGGACCCCACGTTTGAATTGACAGTGCCAACTTGGGGGGGCCAGTCCCTTTTCCATTGTTGCCTTTTCCTTCCTGTCAGATCTGCCATAACCCCAAACAAACCCCTATGATTTGATAAATTGCTAATTTATTTAGATATAGTCATCAATTTATAGATAGAATATTTGGTGATTTTAAAGTGTTTATAAGCTCATATCCCATTTAAAGAGGACCCAGGACTCTCCTGGCTTTCCCCCTGGGCAGACCCTTACCCACCAGAGGCAGCTCCCTCAAGTTTTCCTTCCCTTGTTCTCCTAAAACCTCTGTGACTTCATAGTCTGTAAGCCCTTCCCTCACAAAGGAACATTCATACAAAAGGAAATGTAAGTGCTCTCAGCTGATGCATATTCCACCGCAAGAAAGCTGTGAGAGCCATCAGATCTTCAGCCCCCAGCTGCTGCTGCTGTTTCCTATAAAGCAGTAAGTCATCTACGCCAAAGGGAAACGCATTTTCAGTCACTGCCACCACCATTGGATCCTGGGACAGGAGATTGCATAGAGGTAGACTCACAGTAGCCAAAATAGAGATAATATGCAAATTTCTAGGTTGAATGGGAGACATAAACTGCCCTGGAAACTGATTAGAATTACAGAAGTGTGAAAAGAATAACTTGTTCCAGGGAAGTGTTTTGAGGGAGCAAAGCGTTTTGCGCTGTCACTCCCAAACAGCTACGCTAGCTCCTGTGCCTGTTGTTGAGGTCACGCCCAGCAGCGTCCTGAGCAAGCTCACATTTTAGAGCTTGACTGTGCTCCTGGGTTGATTTAATCGAAGAAAGAAGGGGATGGAGGGTTGGTATCTACAAGAAGCCAAAAAAACACATTTGAGAAATATTTTTAAGTTTTAAAATGTGGCAGAAGAAATCCTCTCGGTTCCATAATTGCCCAGTGTTCCCGTCTTTTTCAGCAGGGGCTATTCCAGCTCTGCCAGGTTGCAGGATGCGATGTGTGCTCGCCGAGGCAGCAGTTAGAGTCAGGAGGGCGGCACTGCTGTAGTTGCTGTTGGCCTCCAGAGTAAAGAGAAACCAGAGGGGAAGGTGTTGGAGCAACCTTGTGCCACTGGGTTAACACGTACAGTTGCTGAATAATGGCGGGCATTGTAAATCTCTGCAACGAGAACCCCACAGTGGCCCAGCAGCCTGCTGCTACCAGTGGGTGGTGGCGTTATGGGCATTAGCGTTGAGAAGCTTATGTAGCAGAGGGGGCTAGGATAAAGGACACAAATCAGGGAAAAACTGACAAGATTAAAAAAAAATCTAAGGCCTCGTATTTACTGTTCATCCCCCATGCTCTCGGTGTGCTATATTGTCTGCGTTGAGTCATGCTGAGAGAGAGCCAGGCACAATAATAGCTCAGAGCAGCCTCGCAGCCCCCGAGCCATCCTCTGCCAATGGTGCTGACTGTGCTAGTGGAGAATGGGATTCTGATAGAGTTGTCTTTTTTCTTCTTCCCTGCGAGACCACCAATAATTACGGAGGGCATGCTGCAAAGATATGGGGTAAGGGTTCCCTGTTGGGGTGTATCCTGAGAAGTGACCCAGCAGGGGTCCCTGCAAAGGTATGTGCTACGTAGCCCAAGGTGTGCCTGCCTCACAGATGCGGACAATGTTGGGGAAGTCCATAAACACATGTTTGAAACAGCGGTTCAAGGGTTTAGAGAGGTCAAAATGAAACTTAGTTTAATAAATCATATTACAGTGAGAAATAATAACCTGTCCCCCACCTGCCCCATCTTCAGCCAAATGTAGCAACTGGGTACCTTGCTTCCTCAAAGAAAGGCTGTAAAATCCACTAAGATCCTTGGGGAAAGCAGGCACAAGTCCTGCAACCATCTTCCCTAAACATTTGGGGAATTCACACCCTCCTGTATCCTTTCCCTTAGCCCACTGGGTCTCAGCCCTGAGAGCTGGAATCTCACTGGAATCACAAGGAAGTTTATAAAACACCTCCACTCCAGACCAATGCATTCAAGAAATATTGAGGGTGGGGTTTTGGCATTGGTCTGTTTTGGAAGATCAACAGGTGATTCTACAGTGCAGTGAGAACTGCTAGACTCGTCCTTTCCTCCTGCCTGTGTGCTACTCCAGGGTGAGGGCCAGCACACTTTTTCAGTAAGGGCAAAATAGTGAATACTTTAGACTTTTGAGGCCGTACAATCTCTGTGCCAACTACTCCCTTTGCTGCTGTAGTGTGAAAACAACCATGCATAATACATACATGAATGAGCATGGATGTGTTCCAATAAAACAATTTGTGGACACTGGAATTTGGGGTTCATATAATTTTCACATGGTATGTCATATTGTTTTTCTTTTGGTTTTTGAGAACTATTTTAAAATGTAAAAACCATTCTTAGCTCACAGACCACATGAAAATGTGGTGGGCAAGCATTAGCCTGGGGACTGTAGTTTGCTTACCTCGGGTTACAATACAGCCCTGGTAAGTGGGTAAGCAAGGACCACCCCTAACATCTTCAGGGCCTAGGGTAAGTAAAAATGAAGGCTCATATTCCATATATCTAAATATTTTAAAATATAAATCCAACTAACAAAATATGAAATATATTTTCTCACCTTCACAAATATGCCTTTATAATGACCTAGAAAGCCAGATTTACAGTTGGAATTCTTGGACTTCTCAAAGCTCTTCACCAAAACGTGGCATTTTAGAGAGAGCCGTCCTAGCTCAAGACTTCCCACCCCCTACCTCCATCCACAGTTCGAGTGGCTGCACGTGCATGTGTGTGGACGTCGTAGCCCCCACACCCACGCTCCATCCACATTTCGGCAAACAGCCCCTCCTTGGCCAGCCCTTAGGGATGACGTGCATGGCCTCAGGGAGGGTGGTCTCAGGGAAGACTCCATTTGCAGCTAAGATTCCAGGGCAGCTGGAGTATATGGAGCAGAAGTAGGGGAAATCCGTTCCCGCCAGGCACAGCACCGTGGATTCCTCAGGCTGTGGGCGAGGACTATGCCTGCAGAGGGTCAGAGCTGGGCCCTTTCAGCATGGGAACCAAAACAGGGGCCCCTCTTGCCTGAATCTAAGTGCCCTACTGACGAGTGGTAGGAGCCTGAAAATCAGCTCCAGTGAGTTTGCAGGTCCCTTATGTGTTTCTTTGGCCTGTTCGACTCCAAACTCATAGAAACAAGCCTCATCATGATGTGAGTGTGAGGCCAAACCTTCTAAGGACAGGGAAGAAATTTGTTTCAGAACATCTCTTGGAATGCAAGGATCTGGCCTCCTGTCAGTCACATACTGGAACAAGCTGCTACCAGTTCACAGGAACCAATTGCTAAATATTTAGGAATTTTGTGAGCCAGTCCTTACATCATTGATAACTTGAAATCAGATGGAAATATTTACACCACAAAAATTGGCCAACTCTACAAATCATTTTTTTTTCCTTTGGAGGAACAATTTCCACCATATCTCTGTCTCTCGACCTCTTTCCAGCCTCAGCTTTCATCCCTCCGTGTGCACATCCTCTGCCTGCACCATGATGAACTTCCTGCAGATCCCTGGATATTCCAGACTCCCTCATGCCACTGCTCTTTTGCACACACTGTTCTCTCTGATTGGAATGCCCCTTCCCATTTTTGAGCAGATAAATTCCTACTGATCCTTTTAAGACCCTTTTCAAAAACTAAGTCTGTTGCAAAACATTTCAGAACTCCCAGCAAAACAGTTTCTCCCTCTTCCATGTCCCCACATCACTTTGAAAACAGTAACCTAGGGATCTTGTTTTCAGCTGGATGTAGGGTGGGCTCAGGGCTCCAAAGCACATGCACCAAGAGAACAAGACAGCCAGGTGGAAGCTGTATTGCTTTTTATAACCTAGCATTCTTTTTGTTAGAAATGAGTTACTAAGGCCAGCCTATATTTAAGAGAAAGAGAATTAGACTCCTCCTTTTGATGAAGGAATGTCAAAGAATTATGGGCATGCTCTCAATCAGTAACAGTTTGTCCTCCAGCACAAGTTACTAATATTGATCCCGCATGCAAAATACACTCAACCCCCTCCTAAGATCCCCAAATATCTCACCTGTTATGGCATCAATCTCAGGCTCAAGGTCCAGTAGCTCGTCATCTAAATCAGGTTCAGGTGTTGCAGATGAGGGCCCTCAGGTGTAGATCCTCATTTATTTACAGCTTCTTGAGTACCATTTCTGATCTAAAGATCCGTGCCCTAAAGCAACAAGTTATTTGCCCCCCTCACCAACATGTTTTGGTGAGACAGGCATGGTATAGCCACCAGAGACTTTTTAAAAACAGGGTGCATGTGGTAATCAGTAGTCTGCAGCAATTCTGAAATCTAGCCAGGCATATGTTGCCAGCTCCTTGATTAGAGCTCCGTAAATTCCCTCGGAATGATTGTCTATGGCTCTGGGCTCCCTTCTCTGTGCTATTGGTTTCTCCCTATGAATTATCCTCCCTGTCCTACTAAGTGTACCCCATTTTTATGGCTGATTGCTTTCCTCAGCCTGTTTCTTTCTCATAGAATTTCAGGAGTCCAAAGCCTCTTTTCATTTTGTACTACTTCTGTCTCTTTTAGTATAAATTGGCAATATTTTCATTAGTACAAGTCTCTTTAAAACTTTGTGTGTTCCCTATAAATCTTACTGAGATTCACTCCATAAGACAAAAGCCGCATCCACAAATCTAAATAAGATAAGCTTTTTTCTACTTTAGGCTTCCTCTATGGCCACTCTGGGACTGTGCCCTTAAGACTCTTAGGAGCATTTTTGTTTAATGGAGACATCTGAGAGCAATGCCCTCAAGATCTTTAGAGGGAGTTTTGACTGTTTGAAAAAAACCTGTGTAGCACTTCCTTAAAGCTGTCTGAGGTCTTAACAAAGGATTCTAGAGTTACACTGTTGCCTTCATCTTTAAATGGAAATGATATATTATAATTTTAGCCTCATTTGCCATCTGGAGAGGATAAGACTAAGAAATAGTTTTATTTTTTGAACCTCAAAAGGTATGACTCTTTTATATTTAATAATTTTTTAATTTAATTCAGCTCTCTGCTCTCATATTTTACAATGGGCAGGTAGAAGAACCAGGTAGCACCTTCAACACTCTGCCTGGAAATGTCCTTACTAGGTCATGAGCTCGTTAGATACATTTTCTATTTTCTATGTTACCACAGATGACAATATTGCTAGACTTTCCACCACTTCAGAACCAGGGGTCTCCTGTCCTCCAGTTTCTGATACACTTTGCTCACTTTTTTTTTTTTTATCTATCACTGACAGCCTCTTCAAAACTCCTCTGATCTCTACCCTTCACCCAGGCTCCACAATGCCGCATGTTTTAAGTCTTGTAATGGCAGTACCTCACTTCTAGGTAACAAAAAGTTTTCAGTTATCTATTATTGCGGAACAAATTGCCCTCAAAACTGGTGGCCTAAAAAAAGAAAACAACCTTTTTTTAAAAAAATCTTTTATGGTTTTCATGAATGCAACATTCTGGATCAGCTTGTCTGGGTGGCCTGGCAGGTCTCTTGCAGTTTCTTGGGTTGGGGGTCACCTCAAAGGCTCCTTCACTCCAGTGTCTGGCACCTGTGCTGGGAAGATTTGAATAGCTGGGGCTGGAAGTATTGGGTCTCTCTAGGTATTATTCTGTTTGTCTCTGTGGTCTCTCTAGCACATGATTTCCATGCTCAAGAGAGAGCCAGACACGAACTCCATGGTCTTTTGTGAACTAGTCTGAAAAGCCACACAAGATCACTCCTGCTACATTCACTAAAGTAGAAGCAAGTCACTAAAGCCAGCCCAATACTTAAATGGAGGAGAATTAGACTCCATCTCTTGATGGGAAGTGTTCCAAAGAATTTGCAGATTTGTTAAAAACCATCTCAGGCTCCTTCCTAGTATGTGTTTGCTTGCTCATCAGGAAGAGTTTGGTGGACTGGGGAGAAAATCCCAGACTGTGATTTTCTTGGAATTCTGGGAGTTAGGTCTCCTGATTTTAAATTTATCTGCAACTGAATGTTATGCCCCATAATCACTTAAGAAACCTTTGTCTACTCTATTGCTTTTGAATCCTGAGGTGGTAACTGCCTAGAGTCACATATGCCTCACAGGAAACCGCATGTTCTATAGAGGAGTGTTGCTCTTTGTCTCTCATTAGCTTCCTGCTTCCCAAAGCCAGGCAGCCACTATCCCAAAGGAAAAGTAATCTGCGTCAAGTAGCCAACAAGCAGCACTCTATCTCTAGTCTCTAAGACTCACTAATGCTTGGATTCGACTTAGCCTAGGTAAGTAGCTTTTTAATACTAATTTTTAAAAACCCTGCTGTGCCGAAGAATTAAATAAGCAATCATCTAGCTTTAAATGTTTCACAGGGAACTGAAATAATACCTTTAGGGACAGGCAATCAAGTTTTCAACCCCACCTCATCCAAGGCCACAAAATTTCTTTTCTACAAGGTTTTGATTCTGTGGAATGTAAGTTTGTGGCCATAGCTAGGGGAGTACAATCAATTTTCCAAATGTAAAGAAAATTCTAGGGGTATAGGGATTTTTTATTTGCAAGCTGACAATTGAAAATATGTACATGGGTGTGGGGGTGCAGGAAAGGAGATATTCAACCTTCAGAGACGATGGGAGTCTCTTTTTCTATATTTGGACGACATCTTGCAGCTCATGAAAATGCTCTGCTTGTTCTTTTCCCCTTTAAACCATTCTCTCTCTTTCCCCTCCTTTCTCCAGGCTTTATTTATTTTTTAAAAATAACTGAGTCACATGCGATTTATTTCTAAAGCTTAAGACTTATGCTCAAACACAAATCCCATTGTTCACATCCTTAGGGAGCATGAGTTACTTGAGAGGAAAAAAGTAGAGATTTTGTATACGTTTCGATTCTGTG
This sequence comes from Avahi laniger, assembly GCA_963575035.1. Lineage (NCBI taxonomy): Eukaryota > Metazoa > Chordata > Mammalia > Primates > Indriidae > Avahi > Avahi laniger. Next base: position 56,466 of record CAUYSK010084260.1, on the reverse strand, counting down.
AATAATTTATATTAAAATAAATTGTGCAGAAAATACAAAAGATCTTTGAGTAATACAAAGGGACTATATTTTGGACCAAAAGGGAAATGATTGAAATACACAAAGCTTTGGAGGGAGCCGTGAGGAGGAATTTACATTCAACATTTTTTTTTGTTGTTGTTAGTGATGTCCTTGTTGTTCTGAATGCTGAGAGTCTGTCTGTTGTTCCAGGGGACTCCTGCAAAGCCACCTTGTTCACTCTCTCTTCCCCACTGTTGATGTGTGTTGTTTGGAGTCTACGAAGTTTTGATAGTGACTCAGCTAAGGTAAACTTCAGAGATCGTTTGGTATAGATTAGATGAGTGGGGAAAAAAAACCAACAGGGGCGGAAGAGGGAGATAGTGGGCTATGACGACAAAGTATTATATTGAATCTGAATCTGATCAACTTTCAGCTTTTAGTTTATTTATTTATTTATTTATTTATTTTTAGTGTAAAACAGAGTCTCATTCTGTCACCTGGGCTAGAGTGTCCTGGGGTCATCATTGCTCACTGCAACCTTAAACTCCTGAGTTCAGGTGATCCTCCTGCCTCAGTCTCCTGAGTAGCTGGGACTACAAATAGGTACCACCACAACATGGCTAATTTTTCTATTTTTTGTAGAGTTGGAATCTTGCTCTTGCTCAGGCTGATCTCAAACTGATCTCAAGCAGTCCTCCTGCCTCAGCCTCCCAAAGTGCTAGGATTACAGGCGTGAGCCACCATGCCCTGCCTAGTCTCTTAATTTTAATCATATCTTTCCTTCCTGGGTATCAACAATATTGCTGCAAAAACCCTACAGCTAAAAGTGACATAAACATTTAAATCTACCAGAGACAGATGGCAACATAAATCTGCATTGTTGCTCTCTAAGAGGAATCCCAGCGCTGCTGCCGTGTGTGGTGAGCAGGACATTACAGGTAACTCTTTCCCACAAGGGTGTTTTCCAGATTCACCTTCGGGAAGCAAAGATACTTCATTGTTTTGGGGTAATTTTGCTCGCTAAGATCCTGGGGATCACAGCAGCCAGAGAAAGCAATACTTGAATGAAAGTCACCAATTGGCCACTGCACAACTTTCTTTCTGCTCAGCCTCCCAGGATAATAGATGAGGTTGTTTCAGCCACCAGCCACCCTCTATCCAAAAAGTTTATTCATGACCACACAGAGTGGCCAGGCTAACAGATTGTCTGAATCATAGCAAGGGAAAGACAAATGACCAAGCCCTGTCTTTGATCATAAAATCCAAAAGAACTTATTTGAATCTGTGACCACGTACTTAACCAGAATCTGGCCTTGTGCGCAGTTGTCTTAATGTCCCATTTTCCTATTTTGTGACAGCCTTTGGTCAAGGTTGGTTGGTCTTCACTAAATACATTATAACATTAACACATCTTCATATATACCTAGAAGTTAGTCCTTTCTATCTAAAAATACTTTTGTGGTTGATTTTAGGAGTCCAAATCTTCTATAATTATTAATGGCTTTCATGCAATGGCCATGTCAGGGGTGGGGTTACAGAGCCATGTCCTTTCTCTAAGAAGATCCCTGGGACCTGGGATATTAATATCTGTCTTGAGTGCCAAGGGGGAGCAAAATTAGCCCATGTCTGTCATAAGAGAGAGAACAGAGGAAATGTGAGAAAATTTAAGAATCATATTGCAAACATTCAGAGCCAGAATAGAGACCTGACATTTCAAGAGACACAAGGGACTGAGAAACAAAGGTCTATATGTAGAAAAAGAGATGGAATTTCATAATCTTTGATTAAAATTTCTTCCTCCATGAATATAAATGTTAAAATAAGCAACTTCTAACAGTCAAGGAACCCCACTTGAATTTAAACATATCCAAAGTGGGGTTTTAAGGAAGGACCCTAGCACAAAGGGGTACCTGGCATGTAGAATCTTTTGTGTAGAAAGATAATTGAGGCTTCGTAGAGATTAAACCAATGAAATCAAAACACCTGTGTCTCACAGAATACCCAGAGCACTGTAATGGATAATTCCCAAGGTTTACTCAACTCTAAACTTGATTGAACATGAGCATCAGTGTTTCCACTGCCTTTGTGAGAGTCAAGCTCTCAACATTTCTACCCAAACAGCTCGAAGTGGTTCTTCCTGCCTCCCATTCATTCTCCTCCAAATCCTGCGCCATGATGTAGCTGAGGGAATCTTTGGAAGCCCTCTCCTGCCACACACCCTCCACTGGTTTCTCCTGTGTTCAAGGTCCAGTCCATACCAGGCACCAGGGCCCTTCCTGATGGCACCCATCCCCAGCCCAGGAATCCGGTGCTCTGCCAGCCTCAACCACTGGCCTGTTCTTAGTCTCTCTCACTAGGCACCTTTGCGGTGTCCCCTCAGGGCACTTGACTGGACCGTAATAAGTACCCCATTTTACTGTCCCTTCTGCACAATTCTAAGCTCTGCTTTCTCTCTGCATAAACATAGGGTCTGGAAGTGGCAAAGAGGTGTGTCTCTCAGCTACATCCTGGGTTTTAGACTGTCTTTTAACTATCTTTTCACAAGATTTGTGGCATACACATAAAAATGGGTATTTGAACATTACTGTTTATGTAAAGTATAATCATGTAAGCAAACAAACCAAAGAAAGGAATGAGAGATGACTTTGCCCAATTCACCATTCATTCATTCATTCCATTAGCATTCTACGTGTAAGGCACCGTGAACACAGCAAATGTTTGGGAGAGAAACAACACCTCACAGCCATGCTGTTTAATGGCCTCTGCTTCAGGATCTTGTTTCTCCTACCTTCTAAAGTATGTTATTGTGTACATTTGTTCATTTACTTAAGAAATATTGGCTGAGAGCAGCTCTGCACCAGGACCTATTATGGACAGTGAAGACTCAGGGATGAGCAAAATCTGTCTCAGCTTCTGTTTCTATGAAACTTGGAGTTTAATGGGGAGGACAGACAGTATCGCACAGTCCCATTAACATATAATCAAACTACAACTACTACAACAAAAGAAAAAAAAAGAGAGTGCAATGAGAAAATATAGCGGCAGGGCAGGGGGCCTGACCTGGGGAAGTGGAAAAAGCTTCCTTTAGGAAATGACTTTTTAACTGAGATCTGAAGGGTGGAGGCAGAGAAGGAGCAGGTGAATTGGAAGAAACCAGTGTTGGGAGTGGAACAGGGGTCCGTGGTGATGAAGGCAGAGGGCTGGGCAGGGGCCAGAGAAATTCAAGTCATATTAAGAATTTTAAGGAATGTTAAGGAAGAATTGATCTGCGCAGATTTAGCTTTTGCATTCTGTTTACCATCCGCTAGATTGTTTGGAGGCTGCATCATCCTCATTTTTTCATCTCTTACTACATCCAGCAGAGGACTTTGGATGCAGTTGGTGCTCAATTACTGCTGACTGAACATGTGGAAAGGATGCCAGTGATGTGACCATGCTCTTGGATGTGAATGGTAATCTATCTAGTTCAGTGGATACTTGTACCTCCAAACGAGGAGATGCCCCCAGTTTCCCCTGTGACCTCCCCCAGGCCATGCAGACCGGAGGTGAAGGGGCCCAGACACTCTGTTTCTCACTTAAGAAATGTTTCAGTTTACATAATTTCTGTAGAAGAGAAAGAGTTCCGAGCTATCCTCTGTCCAGATTCTCACTAGGAGAATCATTACTTGGCCACGCTTCGAATTGCAGCACTCATTGAGCATTATTCTGATGATTGGGGGCAAGTGGGGTGAGGAGTGGATTCTCTTTCCTTAGTCCCTCCAACTCTCCTCTTTCTCTCAGAAAGCCTGTGATCAGCGACACGGGGGTCCCATAGCCCCTGACTTCGCTCTTTCACATTCTGAAGGCCTTTGCCACCCATTAATTGATCACCACCCACAGGCTGGCCAGTGGGATTATAGGTGTCCTGGTGGGATTCTCACTTCTGTGGGGTTGACTTCTTTTATATCTTTGGATTGATACTCAGCAAATATGGCAAATGCTCCCATTCTCTGCTAGAGAAAATGACACCTTTGAGGTCATTAACAATACATTTGCCACCTCCATCTTTAGATACTAAGGAAAAGGCTTTTTGGAATAGGGAGAACAGATAGAGATAAATTTCAGAGGCCCTTTTCATGCAATAATGATTTTTCTCAAAATGGAACCAGATTTCAAGGATCTTTGTCCCCTCTGGAGAGGCTTTTCTTCCCAGTGTGTGCACAGTGTGTGAATATGATTATACAAATGCAATGAGAAGCCAAGCTCCTGATCACTCTTTAAATTACTTGATGCTGGCAACGATCTCAATTTTAAAGCCACTAGAAACCGCAATTGATGGCTAAATTACCAACGTATTTTTAAATAGCTTCGGTATTTATCTGTTTGGCTGTTTTCATCCCTTCTCCCTCGTGCCGTTCTGTGATGCTGCCTCAGCCTCAGAGATTCAGCGTGGCCGTCTGCTGAACACATGAATACTAAAGAATTGGTTTCCTTAGTAACAATAACCGTGAAGCAGCTTGCAGGGCTTCCTGCCTTTCTGTCTGTCCGACTGTTTGTTTTCTGTTGGTCACATGGAAAAGACACCCAAACCCATCCTGCCGATGAAGGATGCATATAAATTTTGTGACTCATGAGCAGAAAGAAGTCTTGTCTCTGCTGATTTCATATTTCTTTTCTCAATATGTTGATCTGTTCTGTGTGGTCGAGGCTAAGCTGGGGACACCTGGTCCATGGGCCATCTCAGAGCTCATTTTCTTTCTTTGGAATCATAATCGGGAACCACAAAACCATAATGTAGGGCACATAAATAAGATGACCCTTTTTCTGTGGGTCAACAACATAGGACTTTCCAAAAAAGAATATATCCTTTTCACAATATTTTAAGTGATAAAAAGAAAATGTTAATTGAGAACAGAAAGCTTTACTGATTTTCCAGGGTTTTTTTTTTCACAACAAAATGTATCTCTTTGTTGTGAGAAATTGCACTGCTTCCTACCCCTCTTCCTAACTCTGTTGAGGATGAACCCAAGGGAGCTCCCTTCCCAGAGGGAATGGAGGGAGATGCTGCCTTAGGAATCTTAGGTCCACTATCCTGCTCCCAGGTCCTGAGCCTGTCACCCAGACCCCTTGGTGGATTCTGCCACCTTACCACCTGGGCACACACCAGGGTGCCTGACCCTCTGTGGCTCTGTCTCCTCACCTGGATTCCTGGCTGTGGCTACAGAACTATCCCTTCTGCATGGCAAAGCACATGCCTGCTCCTTCTTGCCTCAATGGTCTTCTTGGGGCTATGTCCACTCAGCATACAGACACAAACAGAGCACCCACTTGGTGCTAGGCACAATGCCAGACACTGTGGATCTGGGAATGACTATGACAACACAGTCCCTGCCTTCAAGGGGCTTATAGTCTGAAATTACAATTTGAGTGCAACACAATAATTATGGTGCCACACAATAGGAGCTGTACCCAGGGTAATAAGGATCATTTAAGAGGAATGTCTAATACAACCTATGAAATTGAAGGCAGAACAGGATAAGCTTCCTGGAGAAGTTTATGCCTAAGCTAAGTCTTAAAAATTAAAATAATAATACTAGTAGTAGTAGGAAGAATAGGTAAAATGTGTTGAACACTTACTATATATAGTAAGAACAATGCCATACATCGTACATTCACTATTCAGTTCCCACAACAGTCCTAGAAAGCAGATCATCCCCACTTCACACAACAGGGCTCAGAGGGCAAGATTCCTCACACACAGTAATAACACCAGGAAGTGGCAGAGCCAGCAGTCAAACCCAGAGCTGTCTGGTGGCAAAGTCCAGGATCTTAAGCACAGGCCGTGTGAAAGCGACTAGTCCAACGCACTCTGGTATAATGAGCACAAGTGGTTTGTTTTTGCCAGGGCAAGAGGTGTAGGGTGAAGCGTGGAAAAAGGCAGGCAGGACTGGTTCATGGGGGCCTTACTGATGAGCTTGGCCGTGGATCTCCAGGTGAAGGGAAGCCACAGACTGGTTTTAAGCAACGTTGGGAATAGTCTGATTTGCATTTCGAAAAGACCATTCTGGTAATTGTGAGGAGGGTGGATTAGAGAAGACAAAACTGAGGGCAGGGAGATCAGTTAGCCCCTTGCAGTCAGCAGTCCTGCTAAGGAGTAAGGTGGGTCTGGATTTGGGCATTGGCAATAGGGATGGAAAGGAAGGGACCTCCCAAACCTTTACCCACATGGCTCCATCTGCCTGCCATCTCCTGCCATTTTATCATATCTATAGCTCAGGCTCCAGGGTCATGGAGCTCCTCTCTGAGACTCACAATGCTCCCGAGTGACAGCCACTTTTGATCTCATATTTTCAAATCTATCAGAGTTTACCTTCTCCCACACGCTTCGCTGCATCTCATTTTCTTTGCAGTACCCAGAGCCTAATACAGCAGGAAGCACTCAGCAAAGGAATGTCGCATGGAAGAATGAATGAATTGAACAGCTTCCAATTTCCCTCCTGTTTACTAAGACCCATGGTCCTGACCATTGCAGTCCTATCACTGCCCTCATTCAAGGTGGTCCATGAAGCTGGATGGATGCTCTGACCAACATGAGATATGAGCAACCTGGTTGTCACAGTGCACACTCCTTGTCGATATGTTGTGTCATTTCCTCTGTCATGGATTTGATACTAAGAACACTAAGTGACAGATGTTAAACTTTAATTTTCTCAGATGTTTTAGCTAGAAAACAAAGAACTCAAGAAGTTACTTCTGTGAAGTTCTGCATTTACTTAAAGAGGCAGGGATGGGCCCACAATTTCCTGACCCATGGAGAATTGGGCCAAAGTCTGGTGGGATGGTGATAGGTTGAATTGTGCACACACACAAAGAGATAGCTGAGATGTTCTGATCAGTGGAGGACCTACTGTGTAGCACCTTTAAGGCAACATAGTTCATAGCTAATAATTTGAATGGCTTCTCCCATCTGGTGGTCTTAATTTGTCCTTGTCCTAGAAGAAGTAAACTCTTTGAAAAAAAGACACAAAACAAGAACAAACAACTGTGGGGTAAACTTAATGACATCAGCCACAACGGAATGAAGCACACATGATATTCCACAGCCCAGCATTTTAGCAAATAATCCAAGGCTTTCCACTTTTTGTACGTGTTCTCAAAAAAAGAATTTTGCTGTGTATATCTCACACACATTTTTAGATAGCTTTATTGTTCATCTGTTTTAAGTGTATAAATTCAATGATTTTTAGGAAATTCTCAGAGTTGTGTAACCATCACCAAAATCCAGTTCTAAAACATTTCCGTCACCCCAAAAATATCCCTTGTGCCCATTTTGCCTGCAAGTTTTAAAGTTATTTAAACTTTCATTGGAAAATTTTAAATGAGATTAATTTTTGTCAATAGAAGGTAGAAACATATTAAACTTTTAATATGATGTGATGGATTGTAACTGAAATAACTGTTTAATGATGTGACTTTATAAAATAGACTTCTCCTATTGAATAATGTGCCTCAGATCCATAGTAATGATGTAAAATTTTATTTTAGATTTTGTCACTCAAAATTGAGTTCATAGTAATGATAAGAAAATAAATAAATGAATATGAATTGAGTACTCTCTGATACTAGGGACTATACAAGCCCTTGCATTCATCTTCTCATTGAATCTTCACAACGAGCAATACAATAGGTACTGTTAATAGCCCTATTTTACAAATGAGGAAATTGGGATTTAGAGAGATTACAATAAGTGGTGGAGCCACATTCAGGCTTGGACAGTGTGACGTCAGAGCAGGGGCTCTTCTCAATGACGTCCAAGGCGGCACTGCAAGCGAGTGGGGGAAGGAGTTGCTGAGGGGTGCCGGCTCAAGCTGACATCCTCTCTGTAGTCCTCCTCTCCCGCTGATTCCCTTTCCTGCACCAGCTGCAAGATCTACCACAGACCACCAAGTTTGAAATGTCCACCTCTGAAGACCACTGTGCCTTTCAGAGGATGCCAGCTCGTAAGAACCAGACACTGTCCTTTAACATAAAGCCCCTTGACAATTACTGCACATCACATAACAAGAAGCCCAAGGATTGGGCAAAGGATTCAGGGACCCAACTGGTATGGAACCCTACCCTCTTTTTCTATAAGACATATTCCTGTTAAAGAAATAAAAATTTGCAAATAAATACAAAGTGTATGGGGGGTGTATTACTGGAACTCACATTGTGTGATGAGGAAGAGCCTATAGCCTCTGACTCACTGACCAAAAAATTACCAACAATGTCTCAAAAAGACACAGGGAAACACAACTAGTTCTTCAAAAACTATACATAGCAATTATCATATTTTAGCATATGGTTCCACACTGAATTATTTCACAGTTATAAATAGGTTGCTAATGCAACGTAGAATTGGACCATACACTAATTTGGTATACCCTTTATCTAATCTGATGGAAATGTAACATTTAGAGGGCCTGACTTTTTTTTTCATAAGCAATTAAAAAGGACTTCTTCAACTTAAGAACTTAAATATCGCATTCTTTTTTTTTATTATTGTGTTGGTCTTTGGGTGTGGTGTGTGTGTGTGTGCGTGTGTGTGTGTATGAGAGAGAGAGAAATTCTACCTAAATTATAGGCACAAGCCATACACTTTAGTCTCTGATTTGTTTCCAGCAATCATTTACGATTCTTTCTTGTTTGGTTTTTTTCCTTGTCTTTTTTTTGCCTTTGGTGAATTAAAACTGAATCTTCTTCTCCAGGACAATTCTCTGTTCCAGTCATAGTAAATACCAATTTAATTTCCATCCTATTATTTTTCTAATTAAACATTTGTCATGCAGAAGGAGATCTGAAGTGCCTGTACTTTCCATTATGTAAAATATTCAGTTATGATAATAGCTTTGGAATAGTATTTTGAAGGTGCGATGGAAAGAAATCAGGGAAGCAAGGAAATCAATTGTATTTTACCTTGCACTTTCCCCTGTTTATTTTCTCCCTATTTTGCTATATTGCCAATATTGACCATCTCCCATCTGTACACGATTAATATCCTTTAATAAGGAAAATTCTGTACAATCCACCTGTATCTAAAATTTTTTAAATGTTAAAATATAATCCTGTGTCATATAACCTTAGATTCTTTTCCCATTTTTTCTTTTCTGTTCACACTTAGCAAAACCTATGCTTCTATACTTAATGAAATGTGCTTCTAAGCTCAAATTGTTTCAGAACAAAGTAGGAATATGCCAGAAGAACAACCTGATATTTCTTGGAAATTCTGTCTTTCTTCTTATGACAATTCCCAAGGGAGTAGGCTCTGTGGAAGGAGAATTTATTTTCTAAACCCTTTGAACACAAAGCTTTTCCATTTTCTGGGGCAAGATATTTTTCTCAGACAAACATTAACAATCACATCTTATATCTATATTTACATCCACACATTTATTTCTATACATATATATTCTAAATAAGTGTATATGTGTATCTGTAGGTATACTCTTATCTATTGATCTACAAAATCTTAGACTTTAATTTTTAATTTTTTCTATAGTTTGCACAGAATTAGCTTTGAAATTGGATTTTATAAAGGTAGGACCATTTCCTCTCGCAGTCTCAAATTATAGACCGAGACCTTTCCAATTTGGAAAGGAACATTTGTGTATTTTCTGAAATTGCTACCTCCTGTGTACGTGTGTGTGTGTGTGTGTGTGTGTGTGTGTGTGTGTGTGTGTGTGTTCGCCATGCTGGAATAGAGAGTGCTCACTGTGAGCAACTGTGTTCAGTATTTGAGGAAGATGGAAGGGCTATTTTGACGCCCCCTCCCAGATCCCATTCCCAGATCCCATTTACCGGGCTAGTGAACCTCCCCCAGCTGCTTCACGTGTTGGTTGCTGAAGGCCCACAGATGCCTCCACTTCTGGGAAAATTGCCCGGGGCTAATGGAGGAGCTGCCTCAACCAGGAAGTCAGTGGGAGAAGGCCACTGCCAATGACTGATTGATAAGGGGTATGGAAGGCTGGCACCCTGGCCTCAAGAGGGAGCAATTCTGTGGTGTGGTTAATGCTTCAGATCCCTCCCTGTGGCCAAGGCTGGAGTTTCCATGAGACCACATCCTTCCCCCTGCCTCACTCCCCTCCTGCCTGCCAGGATTTTCCTGTAGGCACTTTCTCAAGAAGTCACCTGAAGCCAATCCTCGTCTCAGACTCTGCTTCCAGGAAACTTCTTTCAGTTTCAGACACTCAATATCCTAATCAATAAAATGCAGATAATAATTTTATTCTGTCCAGTCTAGTTTTCAAAGTTGTGGTGCAAATGGCAAATAATGTTCAAGAATTTTGTTAACAGCCAAAGAAATAAAAATATTCTGCAGGCAACATGATAAATATTATTTATTTTAATATTTATCCTTAGGTTTTATGAAAACATGGTTGACTTCCTCCAACTTGGGTTTTTCACACTTTAAGCTGATGCCTACTGTGCTCATCATATCATTTCCCAGAAAAAGCTGATTTGTAAGAGTTGCTGACTTGTCTGCGTTACTCTCTGCACCTGGACTTTGCAAGGTACGTGAGTGAAAAAGATTTGAATTCAGTGAAGGACGTGTCAGACTGGAGAGCGCACAGCTCCAAAGGAAGGCTGACTAACAGGAGCCCAGACCTGGTCGTGCCTGATCTTCAGAGGGTCTTAAGTGAATCCAGGCACCAGATTTTTGGGTGAAATCTCCAGATTCTTAAATACTAGCAACATATTTTTAAACAATGTTAACACCCTGCTATTCAAGTAAAACACAACTGGGGGCCTGAGTAAGCAATGTGTTACCTCTAACCCTCTAACCTCATTTAAGCCTCTGAAAGAACAGACCAGCTGATTCTCACTGAGGGCTCGGCATTTACCATGGCACTTGGCATATCAGCTGACTGAACACACAGGACCACCACCGGAAATGTGGGTTTCCAAGGAGTTAAATGAAGTTCCGCTAGTTTCAGTAAATAGTTCTCTACTTTGTAAAAGCCACTTAGCATATGATTCTTTTCCCTAAACAGTATTACAACACATGCAGATTTTTATTGCCTTGCCAGCTTGCTGTTGCACAACTTTTCAAGGACACTGAGTCTGTCTTCTCATCTATTGAACAGAAATAATCATGCCTGACCTGCAAGTAAGTGAAAGCATGTAAAGGTGCTTTCGAAACAGTGGCGATCAATCCAGATGGAAGAAATCATTGTTTTCTAAATTCTGCCCTGGAGTCTAAATCCCATACTCAGAAATTTGAAAACAAGAAATGGAGGCTCTCGTCTTTCTTCTGTTAGAAGATGGTGTTTCCTTAATTTTAGTTGCAATTTTTGCTTTAATAGTTGCATTCTTTGCTATGACTATTAATTGCCTACTTTTTTTCTTTAAGTCAAATACATTTTTTGCTTACTATCAACCATCTTTTTCAACTACCAACTTTATCTTTGTCCTAAGCAATGATATCCATAAATGCACAGGTTTTATGTCATATATTTAACTTTTATACGCATGTATACACACACACATAAATATGAAAATGTGTGTACATATACATACATAATGTGTGTAGATATGTGTGTGTGTATATATAAAAATATTCATCTGTGTGCCACCTAATAAATCACCTTGCTTATCACCAATTTTATGTGTCTCCCATTTTGGTATGTTTTGCCCCTATAAATAGTAGAACTTGATAGGAAGATTTTCTTCCTCTCTCAGTTTATTAATTTACTCATTGAACATTTGTTAGCTACCGTTTACCCCATGTAAACCTGCAACAGGCAAAAGAAGATTAAAGTCATTGAGTTCCACAAAATTTTAAACCACTCGAAAGAGCTTTGGAAGTCAACGCAGCTAATGAAATTCAGATAGGAAACTCATGCTCCAAATCTTCCTGCTCCAGATTCCTGTGGACTTGGTAACGCTAGTGAGTTACAGAGCGTAACCCTTAGAGAGCCATAGTTGCAAAGTACTTAGCTCTTAGGTTTTCCCCTAGGGGAGCCTGAGTAGTACTACAAGTGAGTTTTAACACGGCAGGGTCTGGTGGCACCTTCTCAACTGCTTTCATGCAGGAAGCTGTCTGCCACTATGTTCCTAACTATCCAAGCCCCCAACATTGTAATTTCTAAGATTGACTTTAGTCATTTAATAAGATAATGGCATTCACACCAGTCTCCAGTAGGATCCCAGACGATGTTAATAATTACAATCTGCATTTAAGTGGCGCCTCTCCTAGCAAGCACTGTGAGTTTTACAAATGTTATCTCATTTTCATCTTCATGACACCCTTGTGAAGTAAGAATTTTTATTGCATTTCTACAGAGACAGCAGCTGAGACATGAAGAGGTTAAATGGATTGCCCAATCTGAAATCAGAGATCTGCTGTCTAAAGAAAGTATTTGTAATGTGTTTGTGTGGGGGTTTAATGCTAAACCCTGCAAATGTCTCTGACAATATTTACATTAAGGTCTGTTAACTCATACACTCTTTAAACCTTGCATTCACTGTGGAATCAATGGCATGCATCTTCTCTAATTAGAAAACAAATATAGAGGTTTAATTCCAGAGTCTGACATACTAAATACCATCTGCCTGATAACTTAAATCCTTATGTAGCACTTGCATGTGCCAGACACTGTTTTAAGTGCTTTATAAATATCAATTTGTTTAATCCTCATAATGACCCTGTGAAGGAGGTACCAATATGTCCTTCACTGTGCAGGGAAGGAAACTAAAGCACAGAAAAGTTAGTAACTTACCTAAGGTCCCACAGCTGGGAAGTGGCAGAGCTGGGATTCAAATCCACACAGTCTGGTTCCGGAGTTCACGCCTTTAACAGAAACATTTTATAGTCTTTAGGCTTGTAATAGTTATTTGTTGAAAATTTCTATTTCTCTCTTTCTCATTCCAGGCAAAGGTGTTTTCCTCTGAGAGTGGTTAGCCTCTTAACCTCACCGCAAGCAGAATCTTCCCATCTAGCCAATGATCCTGCCCCCTCCAACTATAGGCTAGGTGATGGCTGGCTGGTAACCTAGCAGAGTGGAAAAGAAGGTTTCAGAAAAGGTGATCAGAAGCTCAGTAACTCAATCCGTTCCATTCAGAGTCCAACAAGGCAGTGCATAAAGTATAGAAAAAAGGAAATCTTTTCTTCATTTGTGCTTTAGAAAAAGAAGGGTAAAATTCTCCCATCAGTTTGCCCCAGAACTGAGATGAATTGTTATAGGAAGCAAAGGTATTTTTTCACAAGTGATGTATGCAATATACCTTATGCTTGTTTTCAGTGTTATATACATTCATTATCTCATTTGATCCTTACACAAAAGCCCAGTGAGGTAATCAGGGAAGCTATTTTTACAGCAGCCATTTCACAGATGAGAAAACTGAGGCTCAGCATCATTACATAAACTTGTCCGAAGTCACCCGGCTAACGAGCTGAAGGAGCAGAGTATGTCCAGTGTCATATGTTAATAAGCTCTGTAAATTATCTCACCTCTTAGTAAGCTGAAGAGCTTCTGGTGATATCACTGCTAAAAGCAGACATTTATTTAAACAAATAGAAGTCAGAATGATTCCTTCTCAGGGTTGCAGACATTGAGGACCTTGAGAATGTTTAATGATTTCCAGGTTCAGCTTCTTTCTTCTGTGAGAGAACATAAAATAGACTTTCCAGGGTCATGGAAAGGAGAAGGGCTTCCAGATGGCCATGTCTACCAAACCTGGGACTTGTACTTTCTTGCCTGCCCAGACTGCCCACTGCCGGAGTGCAAGGGCGCCCTAGACCCAAGAAGAGCCATCTCCCTTCTTCCAGAAATGTGTCACTTCTCCCCCTGGTGATAGACACTGTGCTGAAGAATCCATTCCACTAAAGAAGGAATGAAAAGGCAATTCACTGGGACGAGTAGTATGTGGGCTAGGGGCTGAACCCTGGAGGTCAAATCTGCTGACTTTAACTTTCTCTATTAAATGTTTCCTATAGGAAATTGGTTATTTTTCTCTTTCAATGGCTGGAACAGTTGCAGTGAATTACCATTTGTGATGTAAGATATTTTGATACTTAGTCTCCGCATCTATTATACATGTGATTCAGTATTTCTGCAAGTAGGTTGCTATTCCAAGCATTGACTTCCTTCTCTGCATAAGAGCTTTACCTCCACTTGACAGGGATCCGATTGTCTGATGTTTTCCTCCTCGTTGGTTTTCCTCCCTGCCATATCAGGATCTCCTGGATTTTCTCCTCCAGTCCCTCTTACATGGGAGAGGTGGCCTCCCCTCTTCTCCTTAGCATTCACTTTACTGTCCAGAATTTCTCATTTGGTGATTTATCTACTCACATTGTTATTACTTTTGTGTCTGATGTGATATTTTTCTTATCAAGTTTCCTTTGAAATGACAGACCAATTTCACTTATAAATAAAAATACAATGCCCTAAATAAAAATTTTAGCAATTAAGAACCAGCAAAAAAATCAAGACTAATACAGCATGACCAAGTGTATGAGGCTTACTCTAAGAATGGAAGTATATAACTCAGTATTAGGAAACCTATTAATATAATTCACCATATTCATAGATTGAGGGAGACAAAACTCATATGATTACTCAATAGACATTGAAATATGATAAAATTTAACATCCTTTCATGATAACAACTGTCTGTAATGGGAATAGATGGACACTGTTTCTTTAACATGATAAAATAAATGTCTCTCATCTCAAATGTCAGCTTTATTCTTTTTTTTCAGGTTTATTCTTAATGGGAAAATAGAAGTGTTCTCATTAGATCAAGAATCGGACAATTATGCTTAATATTACCAGTATTATAACATTTAATATTATTCTGAAAGTACTAGCCAATATAATTAGACAAGAGAAAGAAATGAAATACAAAACTGCAAAGAAAAAGAGGTAAAATTATAATTATCACAAAATCTTACAGAATCAAATGTTAAACTATAACAATCAAAGAATTTAGTCTAGATGTATTAGACAATGTGTAGGGATATGGGCAGGCATTCTCACCTTTTGCTGGCAAGAGTATAACTTGGTGCAACTTGTATGGAGGATGATTTGGTATCAGCTACCAAATTTAAAATGTACATACATTTTGGCTCAACAATTTCATTTCTAGTAATAAACTCATGTACTTGCACATGTACAAAATGATGTAGATATAAGGGTATTTATTGCAGTTTCATTTTTAATAAATGACTAGAAGCAAACACTGATGAATAGGAGACTGGTTGGATAAATTATAGTATATCATGCAGTATAATATTATGTAGTCATTAAAAAGAATGAGGCAGCTCTATGGGTGTTGAGTATGGAGCTACCTCCAACATACATTGGTAAATGATGATGAGAGAAAGGTATAGAAGCATGTGTAAAGTAACTTACCATCTGCATGTAAAAAGAAAAAATGACCAAAAAACCCACATAATTTTATGCTCATACTTAAACACCTAAGAAACTGCCCAAAGCAGTTGCCTCTAGGAGTGTAACCATGGTGACTAAGAGAAAGGGGTGAGAGAGATTTACTTGTTTGGCTATATGATTTTTGGTATTAATTATTAGTGAAACAATTTTTAAAGTATTAGTCAAACAGAAAATGCTAAAACAAACAAAAATGACAAAAAATCCACTTTCTTCTAAAAAAATGGAAAAGAAATCCACATAGAACCTATTTCATTGTCTATTGCTGCATAAAAAAACACCTCAAAACTGAATAGCCTAAAACAATAAAATTTTATTATGCCTTACAATTCTGTGGGTTGACTAGGATCAGTTGGACCATTCTTTCACTTCACAGAGTGTAGCTGAGATCACTCAGGAGCTGCACTCAGCTGGGAGCTTGGCCAGCTCTGGTGCCCACAAGTTGGTGCCTCAACCTCCAGAATTTTCCAAGCCCTCCCATCACTCAGCACAGTGATCTTAAACCTTGGCACCAGGGATCAGTTTCATGGAAGACAATTTTTCCACAGATCAGGGTGGGTGGGCTCTATGGCCCAGTCCCTAACAGGCCACAGACTGGTTGGTATCAGTCTCAGTACTGGAGTTTCTTGACAGCATGGCAGTTGGCTTCCAAGAACACAAACACGGAAGCTGCCTGCCTTTTGAAGGGTTAGGCCTAGAACCAGCACAGTATTATTAATACTTTTCTTCTCATTCTATTAGTGCTCAAAGCAAGCCTGATGACCAATCCAGATTCAAGGGGAAGGAAAATAAACCCTATGTCTTTTTGGGAGAAATGACAGGGAATTTGTGGCCAACTTTAATCCACCACAGACCTCCACATTTGCTCAGCTCACATCACCACAGTTATCACAATATCTACTCGGAATTATTCCTTAAAGTGTTAATAAATCTGGGTCAGAATCTCATCTTATGCAACTCCTAGTAGTTACTATTTCTCCAAAAGAACAAAACAGCACAATTTCTGGCTTTGGGTTAATAGAAAAATAATTTTATAGACTCTTAAAATTCAAGAGCTGCTTTAAAACTATTTAAAATTCAGTTCAAATTTATATAGGTCTGTTTTACAGATACAAAGATCAGGTAGCATATCTATGAAATCTGGAGAAAGTAGGTGAAGTGAATTTTAATCAACCTTTTTTTTCAAAAACAAAAGCCACTATATTTCTGTAAAAAAAGATGAGCATTTCTGGAAGGCAAAAATAATCATAAATCAGAGGTGTCAACTAGTTTTATGACTAACGCTAGAGAAAAGCCTCTTTGGATGCGCCACCTAGGAACTTGGGAGTGTCCTTATCGGCCACCAGGAGTTCCACTGAGAGAGCTGATGAAAAGGATGTAGGATTTGAGATAAAGCCTCTAGTCCACCAGAGTTAAGATATGTCATTGGCTATAACCCAGCCTTATCACCAGTCCTCAAATATGTCTTACTCCTTCTGCCTCTGAGTTTTTGCAGATACCATTTCTATTTGTCATGATGTTCTATTCCCTCTCCTTTCCATGTTTTTCCTTCTGACTTAGCTAACTCCTCTTCATCCTTCAGGTGATGGGATTATATTTCTTATCCATAGGGAAAATTTCTTTGACCCCATCCTCTTCCTAAAATTAGGTCAGATGTTCTTGGGTCAATTCCTACTTCAATTGTATAAATAATTTTGCAGAGGCTGCCTGATCTTTTCTCTGGGGCCTTAACCTGTTGCTCAAGGTGGCCCCCAACAGCCAGGTCTGTCCTCTAAGACCAGTATCGGTGGCTCAGACCAATTAGTACAAGAGCAGACACTGCAGTCAAGCTGGACCAATGACTTTCCTTTTGAACTGAAAGACATAGAGTTGTTGACAACCAAGTCACATTAATGAAGCATAATAGAAGGAACTCTTGCCAAAGAGGTAGAGTTAATTTGATTCATGCACTTACTTATCTCTTCCTTGGATCCTGTTAGACATCTCCATGTCCTTCCCATGCATTCATTTCTTTGGTGAAGCTACCTAGAGTTATCTATAACTCCCAACCAAAAGACTTAACACAATCTATACCAACTGGAATGAACTAATGCATGTGTGTATGAATGAATGGTTTAAATATTTGTTCTTTGTCATTTTTTGGAGCTAGAATTAAAATTCTGTAAAGACAGGGAAGGTGTCTGCCTTGCTTGGTGTTATGTCTTGAACACCAAGCATAGTGCCTGGCACATGGTCAGCACTCTATAAATATTTATTGATTGAATGCATAGATGGAAATACAGGACTAATGCAACTCTTTGGGAAGTGCCTGGGAAAGGATAAAACTTCATTTTGGCTGGACAGGAGGGTTAATGGACCATGATGGGGTTGGATTTTGTGTTGGTGAGAAATGCTTTGAAATGAAACCTTTGATTGAATTTCTCAGGTAGTAATCACTTACCTCAACCTTTGGAAAACAGTCTATATTATCTGTGTCAGAAAGACTGAAAATACAAAGATCTTGTCTACCTTGGGATGCTATGATTGGCCAAAAGAGCTTTCTTACCATGGACAGGAAAATCTCTTTAAACCTGGGCAGTGTAGGAGGGGAGGATGGTAGTTCTGGGAGGCAGTGGATGCTGCAGGACTGTATGCTGCATAGACTGACAATGTAGACAAAGTCTCTGGAGGTCAGTGTGTGAGCAGAGAGCAGCCATGACAGCCATTTTTAGCCGAGAGAGCTGCTGGAGCTGGATGGAAATAAGAGGATAGGGGAAATTCCATTTCCTGACTACACCAATGCCCACATATGATGCAAACTGGAACAGGGCTGGCAGAATTGAAATTTCAGTGTCCATATTGGTTCTAAAGACACAAAACTCTGGGGTTGCCCCTAAATCCCCAAGTCCTTAGCAATTCCATAGCTGGTGTCACAGGGTTATACTCTCTTAGCTGCATACCGAGGTACTTTAGTAAAAAACAAGATTCCTGCAGGACACAGGCTTTTAATTCTTCACAGAGATGTGTCTCTTTGTAATTTTATATTTTTTGTAGACATGAACCTGTTAGATAACTGAGTCTGATGTGTGAAAATTGAGTTCAAGAAATGACAGCCTGGTATTTCTGTACTTTAGATATTTACTTTCTAACTGCCATGAAAGATGAAAAAACTTTGCATTAGAATGTCTTGTTAACAGCCAAATTCTGGATGCCATTTCTGAACTATGGAATGATATCCAACTAAGAGTCAAGGACGAAAGCCTGGATTTCCCAGCAATCACAATACAGTACTCCTCAGGCCTGTGACTCACCTCATTCTTCTTGGGGAAGGTTCCAGCTCTGCCAGTTCAAGCTTGCCTAATCCTGTCAGGAACATACTCTGCCAATATACAGGTGTCTATGTAAAGGTGAGACATTTTGTTCAATTGCTATGAGTGTGAAACTACCAAATCTGTTTTAATGATAATTTTATTGAAAACATTTCTTAATATTTGGTGAGGGCCCATAACTTTAAATTTTTTGTTTAACAGTTCTTAAAAGGCTTTACTCTAGTTAGCTAAGGGAGAATAATATTAAATATAAGCCAGTGGTTAAGCTCCTGCATGCTATAAGTCTTGGTTCAAATCTCCATTCTTGTGTTCATTAGGATGTGACCAGTTCCTTAACTTCTCTAAGCCTCATTTCCTTTTCTGTGAAATGGAGATGATAATAGGACATCCTTCATAAAATTGATGTGAGAATTAACTAACACATAGTACATACTCAATAAATGTTATTTCTACAACTATCTTTAACCCTGTGATATAATAGAAAATGAGTGTATAAATTCAAATTTCTTCGTGTGGCACTTTTTAAAAATTACTACAAATTCTTTGACACTGCTCCATTGAGACAGTGTCTATGTCCTTTCCACTTGTAGCTGGTCAGCTTGTGACTGCTGTGACCATTAGAATACATTAGAAGTGGCCTTACGTAACTCCCAAGGCTGGGCCATGAAAAGTACGCAGCTTCTGTCTTGTTTGCTACAACACTGAGCCACCATGTAAGAAGTCCAAGACCACCCTAAGGCTTCCATGCTGGAGAGTCCACTTGTAAGCACTCTGGTTGACAGTCCCATAAAAGTCCAGCCATCCCTGCAAAGGGCCAGGCATTTTGGAAGTGGATCTTCCAGCCCCAATGCTTTCAGACCTCAACTGTCCGAGTTATCCCTTAGCTATTGGAGTCCTCTAAGCTGTGTTCTCAGACTTTGTGGAGTACAGATAAGTCATTCCCACTGTCCCTGTGCACATACCTGACCCCATGAATCATGAGCATATGGAGTGATTATTTTATGTCACTAAATTTGGGAAGTTTGTTACACAGTAATGGAAATGTGGAATATTTAGAAAATGGTGGACATGGGGATATTAATGAGATAAAAAGGAAAATTTAGCCATATCAAAAATCAACAGATCCAATCCTGATCTGTGTGTGTATTTTTCAAAACCATATGTGGTTTCTAATGATTGCAAAGTTCACTTTCCTTCTAAGCTAAAAGTTTTGTGTTAATCTGAAGGGCCTGCAGCAAACAGAATGCCATATGAACTCCATAGACTGAAAGCCCCAAGAGGGAGCACACTGGCCCATGTAGGCTGAGATTACCCTTCCTTCTGTTCTTGAGAGAACTGAGGGGAAATGAAAGCTGAAAATAAAAGCCCTCGGTATACATGGACCCTGATTGCATTCCATCCTATCAGATCAATAATGCAGAGATTCCTAAAATCAATGTGCTGAGGCAGTTTTAACAAATGCACTTGCCTATAGATTAATATTCTGACTTTTAAATGTAAACACACATGCCTCTTTGTTGTGATCAGAATTACGGTGTATTAAAGTCAATAATAAACCAATTAGATTATCTCTTTAATTCCATAAATGAGGAAACTGAGGTTCAGTAAAGCAAGAAAAACTTGCCACTATAAAAGAAATGACAATGCCTTTTACCCACCATGGAACAATATACCAATTCTAGGCCTAGAAATAAATGTGAGAATGATGAGTATATCCTCTAAAGGTCTACTCCCGATTCAACTCAGTTCACAGAAAAGCTACATACTGAGTTTACTGTTTTATCTCCCTGCAGAAACACCTTCCCCTAACTAAGATTGATTCACCATTATAGCCTGGTTTTTACCATGGTTAGGTGTGAGAAATGGTCTTCTGATCTTGCCTTTATGATGTTTGATATCCTTTGTACTAAAAGATCCAAATGACTGTCTTAGAGCTAGGATCTTGGGAAAATTTTATATTTCCTAATGAGCTTTATTTAGTTAGATTATTAAAGCTGTAGAGTGTATCTTGTTTCCCTTGGCATGCAGCTGTGGTGATCCTTGTGGTAACTGCATTTGAATCCTTGTTCTTCCACTGACAGGCTGTGTGAGTAGGTCAACTCCTTAAAGCTCAATTTCTGCATCTTGAATGGAGGTGATCATCCTTCTGCATGCATCAGAGTTGCTGTGAAAATTAAGTCAGATATTATGATATGATGATGATTTTCATGGGGAAAAATGCTTTTTTCTTTTTCGTTTTTCTTTTAAATACTGGGATCTCTTCAACCTTAGATTTCTAGTAAGGTACAAACAGCTCAGTGCTTTTCTTTACCCTGGCCAAAAAAATATTTGAAGCGAAAATATCTGAAGTGAAAATGCCTGGGTACATGCTCCATTTGTTCCGAATCATAATTTCAGAGGCGTTATTTTAAGAAGAATTTTACCAACACTTTAGAAACCATGGATTGACTTCCCTATTAACTTCAGCCCAGGGATTTCAGGTTAAAGCAATAAGCAAATAAATAAAAAGAAAATAATTGGATCAAACAATGATTTTAAAAGACATGTAACATTATTTTCTCCATACACAAAAAAGTCAAGTCATCCAGAAGGGAAAATAAAAATGTCCACTTACAGAGGCACAAGTTTTACTTGTTCTCCTAAAAATTTCTTTCTTCACCAAAATGATTGCAGACTTAGCTCCCCACATTTTAGCCAATCAGAGAGGCCTCTTTATGCACATGACATTTACAAGGGCTCATGAATATTTCTTTCCCAGAGCCTTGCAGAAGGACTACATTCTAAATACAAAACAAATGTCTATACGTTTTGTACACTGGGGAAAGGACATTCTTTCCAATAAATGGTACTGCGAAAATTGGATAGCAATATGTAGAAGAATGAAATTGGACTCCTATCTCTCACTGTATAAAAAAAATCAACTCAAGATGGATTAAAGACTTGACTATAAGACCTGAAATCATAAAAATACTAGAAGAAAATCTAGGGAAAACTATTCTGGACCTTCATCTTCTAGGCAAAGAATTCATGACTAAGATCTCAAAAGCACAGGCAACAAAAACAAAAATAAACAAATGAGACATAATTAAATGACAAAGATTCTGCACAGCAAAAGAAATAATCAACAGAGTGAACAGAAAACCTGCAGAATGGGTGAAAATATTTGCAAACTATATATCTGACAGGGGATTAATATCCAGGATTTATAAAGAACTCAAACAACTTAACAACAACAACAAAAAAACAAGTAACCTCATCAAAAAGTGGGCTAAGGACATGAATAGACATTTTTCAAAAGAAGACAAATAACCAACAAGCAAAGAAAAAATGTTAAAAATCACTAATGATCAGAGAAATGCAAATTAACACCACAATGAGATATCATCTTACGCCAATCAGAATGGCTATTATTAAAAGGACAAAAAATAACAGATGTTGGTGAGGATGTGGAGAAAAGGGAATGCTTATACATTGTTCGGGGAATGCAAATTAGTGCAACCTCTATGGAAAACAGTATAGAGATTTCTCAAAGAACTAAAAATAGAGCTACCATATGATCCAGAAATCCCACTTCTGGGTATCTACCCAAAGGAACAGAAACCAACATATAAAAAATACCTGCAGTGGTATGTTTATTGCAGCACTATTCACAATAGCAAAGATATAGAATCAACCTAAGTGTCCATCAACAGAGGACTGGATAAAGAAAATATGGAGTATGCACACACACACACATACACATACACAGTGGAATACTATCAGCTGTAAAAAAATGAAATCGTGTCTTTGCAGCAACATGAATGGTACTGGAGGCCATTATCTTAAGTGAAACAACTCAGAGACAAAAAGACAAATATTGTATGTTCTCATTTATAAGTGGAAGCTAAGTAATGTATACATGTGGAAGCAGAGAGTGGAATGATGTACAATGGAGACTCAAGAGAGGTGAGCGGGTGGGGAGTTGGATGATGGGAGGTTACTTGGTGGGTACAATGTGTATTGCTTTAGTGATGTACGCACTGAAGAGCCTGACTTCACCACAATGCAATATATCAGTGTAGCAAAATTGCATTTGTATGCCATGAACATATACAAATAAAAAATGGGAATAAAGATTTAAAAAAAATTTAGAAATGAGCAGGGTCTGTATGTATTGACATGAAAAGCTTTTCATGATATATTGTTATGTGAAATAAATATATCATAAGACAACATGTATATGATCATGTAATAATAATAACCAATAAATAAAAATAAATGCCTGTATGTTTTCCAAAAGTTTTACGAGATAGTATACACTATTTCCAATTGAACCATGACAACAACAAAACTGATTAAAGCAGAGTCATAAGAGAGCTTTCTATATATATGCAGTCTTTTTGGGAAATTGACATTTGAGTAATATATTTAACAAAATCTTCTTTTATAATTTAATCTTTCAATTATAAGAAAATTTGGGGTAATGATTATTCTACCTTGTTGATATAAATTCAGTGATGATGATTTTTTCCCCTTTCATACTTCTATTTTTAGAAAAATGTGTTTTGTGCGATTTATGCCCAAGTAATCCATAATTCATATTTATACCTACTAAACACACCCATCTATGTCAAATCTTTAAGTCTTACCCTGTTTAAAATGCAAATTCTAACAAATAATGGCTGACTCTGAAATAATGTTAGTTTAGAATCTTAATATGAATAAGCTATATGTACTCCATAAGATAAAAGTCAAGATAATCACACTGATAATCTCTTTTGATAATTTGTATTAGGGAAAGCTAAACGTATATATTTTTTAAGAATGGACTTTTCAAAGAAAGTCTATAAATTGAGGCTCTGTGTGTGAATAAATACAAGAACTATTTCACCAATGTAAAGAACCGATTTGTATAAGAATGAAGGAAATAATGAAGAAAGAAAAGACATTTGTTTATAGAATTTTTGCAAAAGAATATAGATGTTTTGAAAGATAAGAATTAGCTTATGCAGAAATTTCTGGCTCAGAAATTCAAGAATAAATGACGTAGAGAACTATGCTGAAAGCTTAGGTAGACTTATACCTAACGTCTCCCTACAAAGACAATATAATAGACTCCTAGGTGTTACCACCCAAAAAGAAGGAAATAGAGTAGTCTAAGCTTTCTCTGTCACTATCAGCTCCCTAACCAATCAATAGCCTTTTCCTAGAAATTCAAGAAGAGTCAGGAACTCAAAGCATAGCAGGCCAAGTTCTCACTTTCTCCTCCTGACATACAAAAGTAATACAGAAGTGAAAGCCCGACCTTATAAAATAAAATTTCAAAATATATTAGGTCTAATCCAGCATTTCTTAAACTGTATCCCACAGAGCATTAATGTTGAGCAAAATATTAATACAATATATGTGTATATATGTATGCGTGTTTGTGTATATGTGTGTATGTGTATTCCAAGTGCATGTGTATATATATTCCAAATGTGGAAAATATTAGATAAGACAAAGTTTAAAAGGGGTTCTAATAAGGACATAGCGTGTGGCCTTTTCCCAAACTTATTTGAACAAATTTATTTCACAGAAGACCTTTGGGGAAGATACTGTATTTCACAGAGCAAAATTTGGAAAACGCTGATCTAACTCATCAGTGAATCCCAGCATTTATACCACTATCATATATATCCTTGTATAGAAAACTATGTTAAATACTGAGGAATCACCCTGAAGTGCACCCAGAAACCACATTTTCTTCCATAATTTTTTAGGAGTGGACACATTCACATAGTGTTACTCAATGAAAGGCCTACTCTGGTGCTTTCTGGCTATGGGACCTTGGACAAATTACTTAACTGCTTGAGCCTCAGATTCTTCATCTATTAAAAGGAGATAATAATTAGTACCTACCTCAAGATATAGTTTAAGCAACACAATGAATGTATACATGGTGCAAAACAATGCCAAATATGCATGGTAGGCACACAAAAATACAGTCTTAATCTGTGTTATAATTTCTGTTATTGAACAGGGACAATTCAAACCTGTATCCCACAAGCTAGCAACAAAACAACTCACCTAAAAGCTTAAGGTCCCTCAGCTTATACTTGGAGCCTTCGCCTAACTGCGTGTGTGTCCGTGCACACTCAACTGTATGTAATTGGAACTGGAGCTCTATCCCTGGTAATTATCCACATTCAACCTGACATAAGCAGTCTGCAGAAACTTCAGAAGATTTGGTAAGGCCTGATAAAACAAGATCTTTGATAGAAGAAAACTGTACAGAGTCTGATGCTTGACAAACCAGGATCAAGGATGAATGGGGTCATGTTTATAGTTTTGACCTAATTGAAATATTATTATTACCAAGTTCATAATAGCTCATACTTATTTAGTCATTTTTATCTGTGGATCTCAAACTTTTCCACATCCTGATAAAATAATATATTCTCAACTGAAGTTAAAATATACTGTTCATATTTCTCTTCTAATATTTTGTTACCCACTGCCTTCATCACTTCTCCCAAAAGACTTCCTTTCATAACACTGGCTGTTATTGATTACAACTCTGAACTATTTCTGATTTTAATAGCTTCCTCTGTATCACATAGGTTTGATAAATGAAATATTGTATTGGAGACAACTCTCAAAAAGCAATTTTTTTTTTTTTTTTTTGGAGGCAGAGTCTGGCTCTGTTGCCTGGGCTAGAGTGCCATGGTGTCAGCCTAGCTCACAGCAACCTCAAACTCCTAGGCTTAAGCAATCCTTCTGCCTCAGTGTCCCGGGTAGCTGGGACTACAGGCATGTGCCACAATGCCCGGCTAATTTTTTCCATATATTTTTAGTTGTCCAGCTAATTTCTTCCTATTTTTAGTAGAGACGGGGGTCTCACTCTTGCTCAGGCTGGTCTCGAACTCCTGACCTCGAGCAATCCTCCTGCCTCGGCCTCCCAGAGTGCTAGGATTACAGGCGTGAGCCACCACGCCTGGTCTCAAAAAACGATTTTTAAAAAAAATTTACAAGGTGTTTTTTTTCACTCAATCTATTTAAAGAGAACTTCTACAAAAAATTGACTTTTTAAAAAAGATAAAGAGAAGCACAGCTACTCAAAAGTATATCAAATGGATTAAAATAAGCATCTAATAAAGTTGAAGCCAAACAAGGCCATTTAACCTGAGGCACATCCCTCAATATTTCTGGGCCCAGTGTTCTTAATTGTAGACTGGAGAAAATGAACTAGTTCCTAGATGACATCTTTGGTTCCTTCCAGTCCCATGATCTGGTAAAAATGACATTTTTCCCCCTCTTTTTAACTCTAGTTGTACTTCTGAGCCTCCTGCCTAGTAAACTTCACTGTCAGGTGGAAGATAAAATAAGTTCAAGAATTTCTATAGAATAACTTTTGAAGCAGGAAAGTGTCACCTACTCAGAGAAATGGAACTGAGTGCCCTATCACTTTGAGGAAGAAGGGGAAGGATTTGGCATGATGGTGGTGGTAGATGTTTAACGCCTGTGATGCTTCTTGGTAATTAATACATTAGAATAACTCACTTTCACTCAGCCCAGTCACCTAGAATGACCTTGAGGGAATGGAACACAAGACAGATAAGTCTTTATAAGAGAGGAGTGATAGAAGAGAGGTGGCTTGGTAAAGTTCCTAAGCATGGGATACTGTCAGCAGAGGAATGAGTATCAGAGTGGAAGGCTGGAAAAAAAGTATCCCCGGAAGCCCGTGGGCCAGGATGCTAGAGGGCAACATGAACAGTTATTGAATGTGAGTGCTCAAAGGACCTCAGAGGGCATCTGTGCTTCCCAACCGCCTTTTCAGTATCAAAATGTGTCATGAATTACAGCCAGTACACACACCCACATGCTCGTGCTGTCTCACATGTGAAACCTATTGTGCATTTAGTACCTGTTGCTTCTTTAAAAAAATGCTAGAATCAGAAATACTTTAAAACAAGTATATATTTAATGACTTTACTGTCTCCATGAATATTTGAAAAACAATAATATATGTATCTGAGACAATGAGATGTCATTTTGCTTTAACAGGTAAAGATATGATTGTACATTCTTTAAACACATTAACATGCGTGGTAACGAAATTCACAGAGACTTGTTAGTATGTAGTACAGGTAACACCCATCTTAAACAGTGACCTTTACGTGTAGATCAATATTAAAACTTCCTAATGACTGCCTGCCTCAGGATTCCCTCTTTCACAGCCCTCCTGAAACCACTCCCTGCTTATGTGGGGAAAAGGGACCTTTGATAGCTCCCTATTGTCTGTACAATTTGGCCCAAACTTTTTAGTATGGACTAGAACTTTTTCTCCTACCTTCCCCACAATGCCTCAGCCACACTCACCTTCTAGCCACACATCACCCCCTCAGCAATTTAAGCACTTTTGAGCTGCTTCTTTTGTACCTCGTGCCTATTTTTCCATCAGAACTTCCCATCCTTTTCCCCCTTTTCACCTGAGCTGGTCCCTTCCCCTGTGTCCTTTTGACTGGGGATGACAACCTGAAAACTGATTTACATTTCTATGTCCTTTCTCTAAGGCTGGACGGAGTCTGGTTCATCTTTATACCCTGACCTAAGACAGTGCTTATAGAATAATGGGTGCTTGGTAAGTATCTATTTAACAAATGAATGGATAAACGAACGATAGGAAATAATTGGATAAAAGTATACTTAGAGTCTAACCATAGGCCAAAAAATCCTGCGTAGAAATAATACAATGGCATTTCATTGATAAAACTGAGTCACATAGTTAAACCATCATTAAAAATAATCTTACACGGAAAACAACTACAATGTGTGTCTGCTGAGACGGATTATGTTGTTTTGGCATTAGGAAGGGAATGTGCAGTTTGCATTTTCCTTTCCGACTGTTTTTTTCTTTGGTTTTGTTTTTTAAACTGGCGTCTCCAGCTCTGCAGCTCAGCCTGTGGAACCTAAATGGCCCAGGTCCCAGGAGGGCCCTTCAGAGCCCTGGGCTCCCCCCGGGTTTAGGAAGGCTCCCCAGGGGCCCAGGCTGCCGGCGAGTGCAGCTCCAGCCGGCGCCACCTCTGCGGTCGGGGGCGGGGGGACGATCCCGAGGAGGGGCCCCCACCGCCTGGTAGTCGGGTTCTCAAGTTTTTCTCTCTAAAAATTTAATGGATAGTTTTCCTTTGCTTCTGTTTCTGACTTGATTAAAGAGGAGAAAAAAGGAGTCTGACTACACGGAGAATAATAGTAGCAGAAGGCGCATCTGGCTTTACTTTTCAAATTCCAGCGAAGTTTGTGTTTTGTTGTTGTTTTCCTTCATTTGACAGCCATCCTGTGAACTTCTCCTCCGGGGAAATGGCGCGTCCCAAGCCCGCCAAGCCCAGCCTGCGAACTTTAGGATTTATGAGAGTAATATTTTAAACAAAACCTCGACAGACACAAACTCAAAGGAAACCGTGCGCTCCTTGAGTCAAAGGCATCTGTTCTCATAGCGGCGCTCGGTTTGCTGTTTGTAACCAGCGTTGCGAGCAGGATTTTTAAACGTGGAAATGGATAAAAGAAAAGCAAAGCCAAGTCCCGCGGTCCTCCGGCTCCTATTCGGTATCTCCGGCAGCATATGGACCACTCTCCCACTTGTCCTCGCCCTTTCTTCCGCAGAAGCAAAAGCAACCAAGCCTGTCCCGCTCCATAGCAAACCCACTCTTTGTGCCTGAGCGGTGCCACCACCACCACTTCCTCCTCCTCCCGCCGCCTCCTCCCGCTCGCCGCCAGCTTTCGCTCCGGCTGGGAGGCGGCGGGCTCCCTTTGCGCCAGGAAGCCGGTGCCGCGATTGGGCGACGGTCCCTGAGCCTCCAGTTCTGCGTCGGTTTCAAGGCTCCTCCCTCCTGGTGAAAGACAGACTGCGGGGCGCCTGGAAACCGGTCGGAGGGCGCGCGAGGGAGAGGAGAGGGAGCGAGTTGAGGGATTGACACAAATGGTCAGGCGGCGGCGGCGGAGGCGGAGGCGCAGGGGGGAGCCGAGGCCGCTGGGCTGCGGAGAGTTGCGCGCTCCACGGGGCCGCGGCCACTAACGCGGCGCCGCCAGCCGGGAGCCAGCGAGCCGAGGGCCAGGAAGGCGGCACACGACCCCGGTGCCCCCGAGCCACCAGGGCTCTCCCCGCCGCCCGCACTTCATGAATCGCAAGTTTCCGCGGCGGCGGCGGCTGCGGGACTCAGAGCAGGAGCCGGGGGAGCGGGCCGAGCGCGGCTCGGGCTCGACGGAGGGCACCGGCGCAGAGATCTCCCTGGACGCGGTGGGAGCCGCCGCCGATAGTGCCACTGCCAGCCCCAGCGCAGCGCGGCCAAGAAAGGAGCCCAGAAAGTATGGCTGAGGAGGAGGTGCCTAAGAAGTCCCGGGCCGCCGGCGGCGGCGCGAGCTGGGAACTTTGTGCCGGGGTGCTCCCGGCCGGGCTGGCGGAGGAGAGCGGGGACGCGGGCAGCCGCCGCCGCCCCCTAGCAGACCCCCGGCGATTGGCGCGCCAGCTGCTGCTGCTGCTTTGGCTGCTGGAGGCTCCGCTGCTGCTGGGGGTCCGGGCGCAGGCGGCGGGCCAGGGGCCAGGCCAGGGGCCCGGGCCGGGGCAGCAACCGCCGCCGCCGCCACCGCCGCCTCAGCAGCAGCAGAGCGGGCAACAGTACAACGGCGAGCGGGGCATCTCCATCCCGGACCATGGCTATTGCCAGCCTATCTCCATCCCGCTGTGCACGGACATCGCGTACAACCAGACCATCATGCCCAACCTGCTGGGCCACACGAACCAAGAGGACGCGGGCCTCGAGGTGCACCAGTTCTACCCTCTGGTGAAAGTGCAGTGTTCGGCTGAGCTCAAGTTCTTCCTGTGCTCTATGTACGCGCCGGTGTGCACAGTGCTGGAGCAGGCGCTGCCGCCCTGCCGCTCCCTGTGCGAGCGCGCGCGCCAGGGCTGCGAGGCGCTCATGAACAAGTTCGGCTTCCAGTGGCCAGACACGCTCAAGTGCGAGAAGTTCCCGGTGCACGGCGCCGGCGAGCTGTGCGTGGGCCAGAACACGTCCGACAAGGGCACCCCGACGCCCTCGCTGCTACCAGAGTTCTGGACCAGCAACCCCCAGCACGGCGGCGGAGGGCACCGCGGCGTCTTCCCCGGGGGCGCCAGCGCGTCGGAGCGAGGCAAGTTCTCCTGTCCGCGCGCCCTCAAGGTGCCCTCCTACCTCAACTACCACTTCCTGGGGGAGAAGGACTGCGGCGCGCCCTGTGAGCCGACCAAGGTGTACGGGCTCATGTACTTCGGGCCCGAGGAGCTGCGCTTCTCGCGCACCTGGATTGGCATCTGGTCGGTGCTGTGTTGCGCCTCCACGCTCTTCACTGTGCTCACGTATCTGGTGGACATGCGGCGCTTCAGCTACCCCGAGCGGCCCATCATCTTCCTGTCCGGCTGTTACACGGCCGTGGCCGTGGCCTACATCGCCGGCTTCCTGCTGGAGGACCGGGTCGTCTGTAATGACAAGTTCGCCGAGGACGGGGCGCGCACGGTGGCACAGGGCACCAAGAAGGAGGGCTGCACCATCCTCTTCATGATGCTCTACTTCTTCAGCATGGCCAGCTCCATCTGGTGGGTGATCCTGTCTCTCACCTGGTTCCTGGCGGCCGGCATGAAGTGGGGCCACGAGGCCATCGAGGCCAACTCGCAGTATTTTCACCTGGCCGCCTGGGCTGTACCGGCCATCAAGACCATCACCATCCTGGCACTGGGCCAGGTGGATGGCGATGTGCTGAGCGGAGTGTGCTTCGTGGGACTCAACAACGTGGACGCGCTGCGTGGCTTCGTGCTGGCGCCGCTCTTCGTGTACCTGTTCATCGGCACGTCTTTTCTACTGGCCGGTTTCGTGTCGCTCTTCCGCATCCGCACCATCATGAAGCACGATGGCACCAAGACCGAGAAGTTGGAGAAGCTCATGGTGCGCATCGGCGTCTTCAGTGTGCTTTACACCGTGCCAGCCACCATCGTCATTGCCTGCTACTTCTACGAGCAGGCCTTCCGGGACCAGTGGGAACGCAGCTGGGTGGCCCAGAGCTGCAAGAGCTACGCCATCCCCTGTCCTCACCTCCAGGCGGGTGGAGGCGCCCCGCCGCACCCGCCCATGAGCCCCGACTTCACGGTCTTCATGATCAAGTACCTTATGACGCTGATCGTGGGCATCACGTCGGGCTTCTGGATCTGGTCCGGCAAGACTCTCAACTCCTGGAGGAAGTTCTACACGAGGCTCACCAATAGCAAACAGGGGGAGACCACCGTCTGAGACCTGGGGCTCAGCTGATTCCCAGCCCTCGGCCGAGTCCCAGGCACCCCCCAAAAGCCAGCGCCGTGGAATCCATGCGAAGCCTGGCTGCTCGAGGCTTCCTCACTAGGCACTCACTTTCGAAGGCCGCTTTTAACAACACAGCTCCTGCAAAAGCTTCCGTCCCTAAGGCAAACTAGGGCCCGACTGCCAGAGGGGGGATGGACCGACCTCTTACCCTCACACTCTGGTACCTGGACTGTACGCTTTTATGATTGTAAATAGCCTGTGTAAGATTTTTGTAAGTATATTTGTATTTAAATGATCCATCACACGTTTTTCTTTAAAAAATTTTTTTTTAATTATTTAGTGCGGTTTAACCATTTGAGGCTTTTCCTTCTTGCCCTTTTCGGAGCACTGCAGAGGAGATGAAACCGGAGCACACCGGCGAGGGCTCTTGCTAGTCCTCCCGCGCCCCTCCCTTCGGCGGGTGCTCAGGCCTGCCAGGGCGTCCGCTCTGGGGCGAGGTCGGCACTGCGGGGTGCGACTCGGGCCCTGCGGCCGGGTCACCTCCCGCCTCCTCCTTCTGCACCCCCCTTTCCTTTCCTTGCTTTGGGCTGGGGACTCTTAAGGTACAGAACTCCACATTGCTTCCAAATCTGGAGGTGGCCCCTGCCCATTCCTCCCGGGTTCAGCGGCAGATTGCTAAGGCCGGTCGCTTTGACTGCCTGAAGCTGAATTTTAACTGTTGAGAACCTTTCCCCAAATTCCTGGGGGCCCACGGGTGTGGGCGCTGGCAGTTGCAGCTGGCCTCCAACGTCCAGACACTCCCTCCTTCCACCTAAGTGGTTAGAGGGTGAGTGGGATAACCATTGCCAAACTTTTTAAAGTCTAATTTTTGGTGAATGAGCTCATTTCATTCTCTAGTGTCTAAAACCTGGTATGGGTTTGGCCAGCCAGCGTCATGGAAAGATGTGGTTACAGAGATTTGGGAAGAGGCACGAAGCTTTGTGTAGATTGGGAGAGACTGAAGATAGGGGTTATAAAATGTTAATTCTAATTGCATACTGATGCCTGGCAACCTGCCTTTAGGAATGAGACATCCCGAGTTTAGATTTTACCCTTCTGTAAAATGGAAACGTTGGGGTCACCTGGCAAGTTTTGTTAAGGAGTTGATCTTTGCCTTTCTTAATAGGACAGCAGAACTAAATATAAATTAAAAAGAAACTTAAAGGAGATTTCAGTGTAATGGACTTCCTCAAAATGAAATGCTATTTTCGTATTTTTAATCAAATAATAATCAGACATATATCAGAAGCTTTAAAATGGAAAAGTTGTACACTTGCAACATTTTATTTTGATTGTTATTCAGCAACGCATTCTGAGGGAGGAACAGTCCACACTACTACTAATAACCTGGTATGATTTCAGGAGGTAAAGGAGATGGAGTAATTGATGGGGTCAACTCCTGAAATAAACAAAATATGGGCATGCATGCTAAAGGGAGAGTGTGTGCAGGCCTACTACATTAAATCCTGTGTGCTCCTTTTTTGGATTTACAGAAATGTGTCAAATGTAAATCTTTCAAAGCCATTTAAAAATATTCACTTTAGTTCTCTGTGAAGAAGAGGAGATAAGCAATCCTCCTGATTGTATTGTTTTGAACTTTGAGAGTTTATCAAAACGCCAGTACTTAGAACCTAAATTTATCTATGTCTGTCATACCCTACGATGACATTGGTCTTTGAATTTGGTATGCATTTATTCTGTTCACTATCACAAAATCATCTATATTTATAGAGGAATAGAAGTTTATATATATATATATATAATACCATATTTTTAATTTCAGAAATAAAAAATCAAAGTTTTGTACAAAATTATATGGTTTTTGTGCCTGAAAATAATAGAGCTTGAACTCTCTGAACTATCTTTACATTTTATGGTGTCTCATAGTCAGTCCCGTAGTATAAACATTCAGGAATTCAATGAAAAACCCTACCCTTAAACCTTCAGACCAGTCTTTCCAAAGAATTACTCTATTTGTATTGGTGTGATTGACATTTGTGAAGTCCCAAGAAAATACT
The DNA here is from genome assembly GCA_963575035.1 of Avahi laniger. Taxonomy (NCBI): domain Eukaryota; kingdom Metazoa; phylum Chordata; class Mammalia; order Primates; family Indriidae; genus Avahi; species Avahi laniger. The sequence goes on along the minus strand of CAUYSK010084260.1, from coordinate 23,410 downwards.
TGTTTTCCTGACAGTAAAAAAATACAAGTTTGCAAGTTATTTCTTTACTTAAAGAGAAATACTGAAAGAGAACTCTAATTTTAATGTTAAAGCTTTTTTTTCTTTCAAGGGGTAAATTTACATGACTTTTTATAATATAGAGGTTTTATTTTTAAACCATCACCTTTTTTCACAATTTTTGTGAGCTACTATCTTATCTCTTTCATAATCTTGGATATTACAAAACCGTAAATAGACAATAAGTGGATAATTGTGTTTATAAGCATTTTAAGTAGCAGTTGGGTTTAGAGGCTGTTTTGTTTGCTTCTGAATAATACATTTTTTATTATTGTTCAAGGGACTTTCTCCGGAGAAATTACCTAGTTGAGTTAGAATTTATATGTGTGTGTGTGTATGCATGTACATATAGAAAAATATACACACATTAATTTTTATAGAAATGCTAACTTTACTTATACATTTCATAATATGAAAATACGGTTATGAGAAATGAAAAATGCTAGATGGAAAGCCTCAAAATCTTTACAGATTAAAGATATCTTTACTAAATTTTCCCATGAAAATATTTTGTGATAAAATGACAAGGGACTAAAATGAAGATCATTGATACAATAGAGTTACTTTCATGGTTTTAAGGCAATGGTCTTGTAAATCATTGTCATTATTCATTTTAAGGCAAATGAAAAAAATTAAATCTTATTGAAAATCTAGTGTTTGATTTTAAGTAGCAAGATGCAATTTTATGTTTCTTTATTCTTTGTTACATTAATGTAATGTAGAAGATATTTGAGAAGGTTTTATTGTATGGGCACAAAAAAAAATAGTAATTCTTAGGCCAATTTAAAACATGTCTCCTCACTAGGTAGTTTAATTAGATAATTTCCAGGGAAAAAATGTTTTTAAGATTATTATTCTCTATCCAAGGAGTGAATGTTAAAGCAGTTGTATTGTGGGTGTCCTTAAAATGATGTAACTATAAATTTGATGCAAAAAGGTTTTATATGCTGGATTTAAATAGTTTTAGAAGACATTTTTAAGTCACCACCAGGTTTTGTTTTTAGAAAACAATTTGTTTAGAATTATGTAGCATATAGAAAACGAGTGTATTCTTTTGTTTCTTTCAATACTGGTGGCAAAATAGGACTTCCCTGGAAAACCATAAAGCTACTGGGGATGTTGTCCCATTAGCATGCTGTTTCCATGACAAATCCTATTTTCAGATGACTTGATTTGCCTGTTGTTTTCTTAACTCACAATCCATTGGAGTCAATTTCCCCCCTCACGGTGTTTCATTTAGCTTTTAAAGTAAATATATAAGTAGTATGAAAGCCTCCCAACACTCTTTAAAAACACACACAAAAAACAATTTTTCACTTAGACTTTGTGGGGACAGAGAGTCATATTTTTCTCAGAGCCAGCCGGTGTCAAACAGATGTGAAAGAGCTGGATCAGATTTTTCAGCTTGTCCTCTGGTAGTCACTTGTCTGCCTGAGTTTACCGTCCTGCTCCTTTTGTCTCCACTGTTACGTACTGAAGCCTTCTGCCATAGCTGCATCATTCCTGAAATCCAGCATTTAACTTGGAAAGGAAGCCACAGTGAAGTGTTGGTGTCCAATTAAGAAAAAAATTGGCAAAATCACAGACCACTTCAGGACTTGGGTGGCTTCGGATTGCTTTCCCTGATAGCATGTTTCAATCTTGTTACACATTTTTTTAAGGTGCCATATTTACTGTGTGTGTGTTTGTGTTCAACTTCGGCTACTCTTGCTTCTATTGCTTTCTAATACATCTGTTGTCTATAGGCTATATTTTACATAATGCACATGCAATTAATTGAAACCAGTGGTATGATACTGGATATCCCTGATACATTTCTGATTATATATAATATTCTATGTAACTTGGGCCTAAGTGATTAGAAACAAAATGTGGCCATTACATAGAGGTGGACACTAATGATATTGTCACTGAATACTTTACAGAATATGCTAATATCAAAGTCTTACAGGATTAATCTGTAGGAGCCAAAATAGGACACTGACTATATGTAAGAATACTCTAGTTAAATGACTAAAAAGGGATTGCGGTACTATCTTAAATTAAAGACTATTAAAGTCCTTACATTTGAAATGGGATCTTACGAGGGAAATGCCAAACAAGATAAAGTTTATTTTGATGACTCCCAAGATATATATCTATATTTTGAACTGTTGGCCAATGCCAATTTCCCTTAAAATTTGAAAAACAGTACTTGAGTTTCAACCCTGACTCAGAATTTCCTTAAACTTTTTGAGCTTAAATATTTTTATCCACTTTGGTTATACCTTTGACAATGGATATGTTAAACCATAACACAAATAGTGACAAAACACCTTGTTTAGAACCTGGCAATTAAAACACAGATAATCTCTAGACTAATTGTTCTAAATTTTGTTATGATTTGTGTTGACAAGGTGTCTCTAGTACATGACAGACTCAAGTTACTATTCAAATATAACACTTCCTTTGGGGATTTTTTTTTTTAATAGGTTGGTTTGGGACCCCAATAATGGATCAAACAAAAGGAATTCTCAAAGAAATCTTTCTCATGTAATGCAATCTATAAGCTCAAGTACAATTTATAAATACATCTTACAATGAACATATAATAAATATTCTGTGGGCCATAATCAGTTTTATGAGTCAAGCAGATTCTTAAACTGCTTGAAGAAATAAGACGCCATTTTTCCAATCGAGATTTCTTTAAATAAATCTTTTTATTTTAAAATGGTAGTATTCTAAGAGGTATATTTTTGAATGATAAATTTCAAATAACACTGTATTTTCTGGAGGTATTATTAATATACAAGTTGAATGGCATAACTGTATAACTAATCATTCTAAAAGCAAGGTATCAGAATAGCATTGATTTGCACATTTTACACACATTTTTTTAAAAGATGAAAGCCACTTACTTGAAAACAATTTTTAAGTTTTAAAATTTATAATATGCATATTTTATATAAATATCTCAAGAAATTTCATTCATACTATAAAATTTCAAAACATGTTCATAGCAATACAGTGATTAACATGAAAAGGAACCACTATTGCTGCTTTGATATAGTTCTCTATGGCCTGGATTACTTTTCTTTCCTTTTTAAAAACCAGGTATCCTCTAATTTGTGGATATCTCCATGTGTCAGATCTCAATACCTGTTTGAATTAAATTTGCAGGGGAATAACTGCAGGATCCCCCCCATAGAAAAAGTGTGGCCTTTATTTCCTTTCAAGTTGGCAGCATGTCCTTGCTTAAATGAGGCACTCTGAGACAGACCGTTCTCTTGCCCTTGGAAATGCTTGTCTTCACAATTGCAGCAGCAAATACCTGGAAGTCATACAGACTGGTTAGATACATAGAACAAAAACCATATGCTACTTGATCATTACAAGGATTTTTGTTTTCTTAAAAAGTAGATTTAGGGAGTATTCTTCACATTGTATTTCCAACTCTTGGAAAACATTTTAAACAGTTAACTTCAACAAATATTGATATTTTGACAAAAACTCAAAACTCCTTGGATAGATTAGCCAACTGTCAAGGTTTGCCTAGGACTGAGGGGTTTCTTGGGATGTGAGACGTTCAGTGGTAAAACCAGGAAAAGTCCTGAGCACACTGGGTGGCTGGTAACCCTATTGCATGGATTAAATCATGCTTCCACAAAATGGAGTAAAAGCTTATATGTTGATCACTGGTCAAGCATTAAAAGTGCTCCACTGTGGCTATAGCATTTTTTTTTTTTTTTTACTACCAGATGAAAAGCCAATGAACATAGTAACTGGTCTTTACAGCGAGTACCAATCAATAGAAGCTGAGTGGAACATGAAGATACAACGGAACAAACCACATTGAATATCTCAGCCATTCTGCCTTCAGCCTTTGCCTCCTGAAGAAATCAGGCATAGATACGAGGATCTAACCAGCCACTGAACCCTCAGGAAATCAGGTTAAATCGCTATTTTTAGAAAAGACTTTCAAAAGTATTCTCTTGGAATGAATAGTTTTTAATGGATGTTAAAATTTATCAGATTGTTAGGAACAATTAGGTTTTGCATGTTTATATTTGTTTTATTTTCCTGTATAATAATGCAGTCCATTGAAGTGAGATTACAAACTCAAGCAGAAATTGCCCCAAATGGCTATACATCAACATGATTTATTTGTCATATTTTTTCTCAGAGGTAAGTAGAGTTAGCACCCATGCTTTTCCCAAAATGAAAAGTTGTATCTACAAGAAGGAAAAACAAGTAAACTAGATCTTAAAATTATGCTGTGATTATTGGGAGGCCAAGGTGGGAGGATCACTTGGGGCCAGGAGTCTGAGACCAACCAGAGCAAGAGCGAGACCCTGTCTTCGTAAAAAATAGAAAAATTAGCCCGACATGGTGGTGTGGTGGTGCCCACCTCTGGTCCCAGCTACTCAGGAGGCTGAGGCAGGAGGATCACTTGAGCCCAGGAGCTTGAGGTTGCAGCAAGCTATGATGATATTACTGCACTCTAGTCCAGGTGACAGATGCCCTGGCTCAAATTTTCTTTTTTTTTTAAATTTAAAAAATTATACTGTGATTATTTAAAATTGTAGAATGCACTGTGTGGACCATGCAATCCATGACCTTTAGATTTCTATATGAAACTCTTCAATCAGAATTAGTCTACCCCTTTTTTGAGTTCAATGTCATTTCTTACAAATGCTCATAAAATTGAAGTGCTCTTTATTGTTGAAATCACAACATTATCTATGCTATGTCTTAATTAAATTCAATTTAAACAAATAAAAAAGACAGACAGATTATGTCATTACTTCAAGAGGTACCTACACATTAGGCTCTAGAGCTGATTCTCAACAGGGGGCAATTTTGCCCCTCAGGAGACATTTGGTAATATCTGGACACATATTTGTTAGTCATGATTGGGGGTGGGGGTGCCATGGCCAAGGATGCTACTAAACATTCTACAATGCACAGAACACCCTCTGACAACAAAGAATTAGCTAATCCAAAGTGCCAAAGTCAAGAAACCCTGCTCTAGAGGAATAAATAAAAGTGTGAAATATATTAAATACATTTTTAAATAGTGAAATATATTAAATTTATTAAATACAATTGAGAAAAATACGGATTTACTGTGTATACAACATGGGATTTATTTTTGACCTGTAAATTTTCTTTTTAATTGATGAATAGAGGATTTTGTATTTTAAAATGGGAGTCTGTCAACCTCCTCCTTAGCCAGAAAATTAATAAACTTTTCATTCCATTTCCTTAAACCACTTGTCCACATTCTTCTGACGTGGCCTCGAGGACAAGTGCTGAACTTTTGGTAACAGAATTTGGCATCCTAGGGTGGGCCCACTGGTTCCCCGGTGGAATGACACCCCACAACTGCTGGGAGAGGCAGAAAGCAGCCCCCGGGTCAAAGCCATGGATTTCTGAGGGTAGGAGCAACTTCTTTTTGAGATGAGAGAGCAAGGGACAGCCCTGGTGGCTGCCAGAGCCTGTTTTAGCTCCAGAGAACTCCTGTCTCTCTCCCCAAAGTAGACACTGCTCCCTGCAACCTGAACTGAGTTGAGGAGGAGGAAACAGATTTGGGAAGCATGGCAACAGCTATGACCATTTGTAAGTAAAATTCCAGGACGCCAAGACCATGTTTCCACCCATATGAGGTGAGGAGGGGTTCAGACCTCCCCGTTGGATTTGTCTTGAGGCACGGATTTGGGGTTGGAAGTCAAGCAGTTGAGTGGAACCAGGGATCCTAGTTTGGATTGAACTCATTTGAGATTCCCAGGGAACCAGGGGGGATTGGAAGATGCTGGTTCTTTCATCTGAGACAATTTGGTTCTCAGTTTGTCCCGTTTTGGATCAGGAGTTGATGATTCTCAATTGAGAATATGATTCTTGTTTTGTGTTTCCCATTTGGTCGGCCGTGACATTTTGTGTTAGGGATTCCCTGTATTGTCTGTGTTTTTTTGTTTGTAAAGTTTTGTTGCAACATAAGGAAGTTCTATCTAAAAGTCCCTTGGGAAAATTTTTGGCTGAATGGTCAATTTATAGCTGCAAACTTATGTCTAAAAGTTATGGTTTTATTGTAATCCAGTATATGTGCTGGCGTGTGAGGAAAAGTGGCTGTTAAATGAAAATTCCCATTTGATTGATAGGCTGTGGCATTTTAGATTGTTGGTGTTGGGAATTCCCTATGTTGTTTGTGTTTGTGAGTTTTTGTCTGGTGAGTTTTTGTCCCTATGTCTGAAGATTATTGTGATACCGCTTGTATGGAGTGTGAGGAAAAGTGGTGGTTGATGGTCCGTGGTTTATTCTGAGCTGTTGTTTTTTTTAAAATTCAGAGCTCAGATGGTTGACCTGTGACTATAGGGTTAAAATGTCAAGTCTCAAGTTCTCTGCTTGAGATAAACTCATTGTTTATGGTATACAAAATGATCTATGTTTGTATGATTTTTGATATATGAGATCCTCCCACCCCTGCTGGAACCCCCAGAGCTGGCCAGGGTGAGGCACAGGGTAGGACCACAGCCCAGGGGTGGACCTGGCAGGAAGGAAGACTGGCACAGGTGGCCAGCTGCCAAGTGGTACAAAGCAAGGGGGAAGGAACGCCTGTTGCTGCTACCATCTTGGCACCATGGGAGGGGTCTAGGAGGCCGTCACCTGAACTAACTCTTCAATCTCATGCCCAGTAAATGATGACTTGGGGTTCAGAATGGTCTATCCCAGCAGCAAACTCAATTTGGGCCAGAGGGAACCCATAGCTGGGTGGGCAATTTGTGGCAATATCAGATAGGGGCTTAAATATGCGAGAACAGTCACAAGGAATGGGCAAAAAAGCCGCCCCAGACTGATTTTTTTGTAAAGAAGAAGGACCTTGAAAGGAACACTGCTCAAAAGTTGCAAAAGCCTCCAGGTAGCAAGAAGCCCCCAGGAGAGAACTTTCTTTTTAAGTCCAGGCTTTAGATGGCAAAGGAGGGGGCCAGAGCCCCCTGCCTCCAAATATCCCCACAGGAACCCTGGTAAAATTGACAGTGAGGTTTAGATTGGTGCCAACCTGCATGGACAGAAGCAGTCCAGTGGGGGGCCCCTTCCCCAGGCCACAGCCCTGATCCTGGCACCAGCCATACCTGGCCAGACAGGGAGCGGTGGGGGAGGGGCGGGCAGCAGTGAGGCTGCATAGGCAAGCGGCTGAGGAACTTGAATGGTACTCAGTTACATTTATTTGTTTTTTATTTTATTTTTTAATTTATTTTTTTTAATTCAGGATATTATGGGGGTACAAACATTTTGATTCCATGAAATGCATTTGCCTCGCTCAAGCCAGGACCACAAGCATGTCTTTGCCCCATGTAGTGCACCCTGTCTCCATTAGCTGTGGGTTTACCCCCCCACCTCCTCTACCCCGCCCCCTGCCTGACCGGCAGCCAGTGAGTGTTACTACCATGTGAGCACCTTAGTGGTACTCAGTTACATTTAAATGGAAGGATCCTCAGGCTGTGTTGCCTCATGAGTTTAAAAGGGCTCTCCTGTTCTGTATGACAGAAGCTTGGGAGAGGACTTATGAATCTGCAATTGGACAGATTTATAAACTTGTAATAACTTACCTGGGGTTCCTAACAATGGCTGAATCCCAGACTTTGGACTGATGGTAAAGCCCTTGTATGGAAAAAAACAAGGAATGTGCCTTAAAGTCTCAGTGTAGATGCTGAGAGGCATCCCACAGCCAGTGAGTGGCAGGTCAGAGCCACTGAACAGTCTTGTGACAGGATGGCCTCTTTTCCTCTGTGCAGTAACAGCTACTTGTGAGTTGTGTCTATTCTCAATCCTGCCACCCTTTGCCAACCAAAGAGAATGAGCCTTTACAAGGTGATTGTTCAGAGGTTCTGGAGGATGTATATTCTAGCAGAATAGATCTGTCAGATCAGCTGATGCCAGAGCAAGACTGGAATCTTTTTCACTGATGAGAGCAGCTTTATGGACAACAGGGGGCTGGATATGTGGTGATCACGGCAGTGGCACTGCCACCTGGGACTTCAGCCCAGGAAGCTGAGTTGCAGTTATTGAGAGGAAAAAGGTAAATGTTTATACGGACTCTAAACATGCTTTTATGATTGTGCAGGCTTATAGTGCCATTTGAAAGAAAAGGGGTCTCCTGACATCAGGAAATAAAAATATTAAGTATGCCACTGAAATAATGGCCTTGATACAGGTGGTGGCTGAACCCAAGCAGATGGCCAGCATGGCAAAAAGAAGTCAGGCCACTGGCAGAGCTGCTGAGGAGGCCACTGGAGATGATCTGTTCCTTGGGGCCTTGATACCCTGGCTAGATTTAGACCTCCTTAAAAACTAAAGACTGGGGCTCTGACATTTGGGATGGCACAGCTAAATGGAGACAGAATTCTCGTAGACTTGTCTGCTACCCAAAGCTTTGGTTCAGTCTCTTACGAGGCACCTACATGAATATACATGTTGGAAGCATGATGCCTTGTTGGATTTGGTGGAACCTCATTTGAGAGGAGGTCATGAGATTGTTTTAGCCAAAGATGGGATTATGGGATTAATCAGAACTTTTAAAAACTCTCTACTTCTGCTCAGTTGCTACTACTGTAAGATGGGAGTCTGCCAACCTCTTCATTTGCTGGGAAATTAATAAACTTCTCTTTCCTTCTCTTCAAAAAAAAAAAAAAGTTGATGCATAGCATGATTATATTGCAGAGTAGTTAATGTCTTTGAATTTCAGCTTGCTGTAACAAAATGCCATACACTTGGTGGCTTAAACACGGCATTTGTTAGTATTCTGATATTATACTTCAGATTCCACATTTCCATTTTCATTCCCACGTTTCCCTGAATTATGAAAGGTGTTCTTGTACAGGAGAAGAACTCTGGCCTGGGAACCAGAAAACCTGAGGTCCAGTCTTGACTTACGTGGTTAAGGGACCTTGAATAAGTCTGACCCACAGGATCTAATGAAATAATAGATGTAAAAGCCCTTTTATAATCAGTGAAACTCTGTACAGATGTGAGAATTATCATTCACATTAGGCTAATTAAGGAGGAGGTTGAGCAGTCTGAAGGCTTCTGCTTACCTTTGACTGCCTCCTCTTTAAAAAAGGATGCTCCAATCACTGAAGGAACCCACAAGGACTGGGGGCCTTTCTGCCATCCTCCTGGTCGCCTGTCCTCTGACATTATCACTACACTTGGGTTCTTCTGGACATACCTAGGATATTTTACACTTTTTATTTTTTCCAGACTCTGGTTAAACTTAATATGAATCAATCTGCAGTGCAGTTGCTATGACATTTGGGTGGGGCTAAGTCCTAGTTAGGAGAAAGGCTCTTATTAATACTTGAGAGGGCTGGTATGGGGCAAGAATTCTGTTACAGGAGTGCTCTGAGGTTAGAGGCAGGGGGACTTAAGAGTATGTTCTAGGTTCAAATGTGGCAAATTCGCAGGCAAACATTCTGATTGAGAACCCCCACAGAGTGACGTGGGTCCCCAGGAGCTATGTTTGTCTGTTTGTTCACTGAAAAATGGGGGTAAATGTGAGGAGCATCTTGGGGGAGGTGCATGTCCTGAAGGCAGACAAGTTGGGGTCATTTCACATTAGAAGAGGGGAAAAGGAATGGGGTATAATGAAAACCAAAGTCAACCACTCTTTCCTGGGGCTGGCCCCGGTGGGAGTGAGTAGAAGAATTGAGTAGAAACATCTTTTGAGTTAGGGTCATAACCCTGAATTGGAAATATGATCTTCTTCCCTATTCTCCTCCTTTAAAAAAGAAATCAATTTCAAGATAATAGGGAACTGGACAAAGAAGTTGAATGTCTTCTTGGAAAGAATATTGGACTTGCAAGACCTGGCTTGAATCCCAACCAGCTCTTAGCCTCAGATCCATTTATCTAAAATGGCAATAATTATAATTTTTTTACTAATTCATTTGGCTGTTGGGAGAACCAAAGAAATGATGTATATAATGGTATTTTTAGCAGTAGTGTCACCTATAAATCTTAAACTGTTCTTCTCCACCCTGCATGTTTCTTTTCTCTCTTCCTCTTCTCCCTATTCTTCTCCTCTGCACCCTTCCTTTTCTCTTCTCTCTTTTCCCCCCTAACTCTGTCTATCCTCTCTCCTCCTTCTGTTGTTTACCATTACCTATGATGGAAATTTAGAAGGCATGAGACAAACTAATGGCCATATTTTTCCTGCATGTCTTTTCAGGATAAACATGTTTTATGAGACTTATTTTATTTACATAAATGAGTAAGTTAATGAGCAACATTAAGGTCAAATGACACAAGTAATGTAGTATATTAATCAACCATTGATGTTACTCTTAAAGCATAAGTGCATTTCCATGCATTAATGTATGCTTTGAGAAATACTACAATCATGCACTGCATAATGACATTTTGGTCAATGGCAGACAACACATAGGTTGGTGGTCCCATTAGATTATAACACCACATTTTTACTATACCTTTTCTACTTTTAGATATATTTAGATAACACAAATACTTATAGTTGTGTTACAGTTACCTACAGTATTCAGTACAGTAACATGCTGAACAGGTTTGTAGCCTAGAATAATAGGCTATACCATAGAGCTTCCATATGTAGGAGACTATACTATCTAGGTTGGTGTAAGTACACTCTGTAATGTTTGCATGATGGCAAAATCTCCTAAGGATGTATTTCTCCAAAAATATCCCTGTCATTAAGTGATGCGTGGCTCCACAGTAGTCCCCCCTTATCTGTAGTTTCAATTTCTGAGGTTTCAGTTACTCATAGTCAACAATGGTCTGAAAATAGGTGAGTATTATACAGTATAACAAAACAATTTGAGAGTAAGAGAGTATGTACATTCACATAATTTTAATTATAGCATATTGTTATAATTATTCTATTATTATTGTTGTTAATCTCTTAATGTTCCTAATTTATAAATTAAACTTTATCATAGATATGTATGTGTAGGAGAAATCATAGTATACATAATGTTCCATACTATACGCCATTTCAGGCATCTGATGAAAGTCTTGGAACATATCTCCCATGGATAAGGAGGACCTACTGTATTTCAATTGAATTTCTTTACTGCTGCTGACAATTCTGACCTAATTGGTAGATGGTATACTTGGGTAACATGGCAAAAACCCTCTGTGGTCACTCTAAATCATGACCAGGAAGAGAATCAATTTCTTTTGGGAAATATGCTTCTCTACTGGATTGATAACTAATTGGAATTACAAAAGTCTTTTGTTCATCCTCGTTGACTATATTGCCAAAGGGAACTTATTCAATAGCAGTTATGAAAATGTTCCTTTGGTACTACTGAAATGGACTGAATATGTTTTGATGTATTACGTCAAGCAGGGTTGAGGGCTCATTTCAAAAAGGTTGATTGGTAATTTCATTATTTCCACATATAGAGTAAGAGCAGGGAGCTATTTTAGTGCTTTGGTCACCCCCGTGATCTAGTGTATTAGTTTTCTATTGCTGTTGTAAGAAATTACCACAAACTTGAAAACCACAAATTTATCATGGTACAGTTCTGTAGGTCAGACATCTGGCACCGGTTTCTTGGGCTAAAATTAAGGTGTTACATTGTTCTGTTTCTTTCTGGAGACTCTAGGGGAGAATCTATTTCCTTGCCTTTTCTAGCCTCTGTTCTAGAGGCTGATCCCATAGCTCATGGCACCCTTTTTCTATCTTCAAAGCCAGCAACCCTGGGTTTTCTCTCACCATCTGATTCTTTCTGTTTGGAAGTAGTTCTCTACTTTTATGGACTCATGATTAGATCGATACAGGATAATCTCCCCACCTCAAGGTTCTTGACATTAATCATATCTGCAAAGTCCCTTTTACCATGAAAGGTAATATATTCACAAGTTCCACAGATTAGAGCATAGATATCTTTGGGGTACCATTATTCTACCTGCTATATCTATGTTTAGCTGTTAGAAAGAGCTAGAAGTGTCTTTTTTTAGAAGCATTTCTACCACATTCTCATTCTTTGCAATTCCATTTTTAAAAAACTGACTTTCTGAATTTCTTCTGTTCCACATTTCATTCTCTAAAAATATATTTCTGCCAATGGTCAATTTGTCATTGATTTCCCCTCTCCCTTATACCATTTTCTGTGACGAGGTCTGTAGATCAGTCCTAATGCTCTAACTCTACCAGAATTCTTTATATTACAGATGTCATCTTTCTTCCTCTTCTTTGCTACGTATCCTCTTGTTTGCTACCCTTTTTTTTACACTATATGTCTTTTCAATACACATCTCTCTAGATTCATTTTGTGTCTGTCCCATAAATAGATCAGAAAAGGATGGTGATTGACTAATGTCAACCCTTTTCTCCCAAGTGAACACGTATAATCCCACTCTTTTTTACTACAGGTTTTATAACTGGTTTTCATCAGAAACACATCTGTCAACTGATTGCATTTTTTGCTCTTTGGTGAGGGGCTGGATGTGAGAAATCATCGACGTAGTTCTTCTCATCTCTGATTAATCTGATATGTATTTCTAGCTGTGATTATAGATTTTAATTCTTAATGAACTTTCCGTCATGTTAATAGAGGAAATATTGTTCTCATGATCTTTAATTTAAACATTTTGTCAAAAAAGAAAACAAATCTTGATTGCCTGGGTTGCATTTTATACAAATTCAGATAATGAATACTCCTGCCCTAGTTTAAAATGTTATGTTGACATTTTTTGGAGAAGAAATTTTTTCTAGCATTATAAATGCATCCTTAAAAATGTTCTATGAAATGAAATTTTTAATCTACACTAACAACCAACTGCAAGATTTTTTTGTGTGTGTTTATACTGTTAAGGCTAAAAGTATATATTTTCCTTCCATATACATAAAAATCTGTCAGAAAAAATATGCCTTTTTAGCAACTATTTAAGAAGCAGGATTTCAAGTGTTCATAGTTCTCCCCAAATATACATTATCTTCAAGCATGTGAATTTGGAGAAATTACATAAAGACATAGAAAAGTTTTTAGAAGTCAGTAATAAGCATATGCAAAGTTGTCTTTTAATACCACTATCATTTATCTTTTTAAAAATTTTACAGCATTCATCTTCTTTATAGCTTTTTTCCTGAGTAGGGATAATTCAGGAATAAACCAGAGGTCACTTGAATGGAGTAATGGCTCTGTAAATAAAAAAGATGTGTTTTAATAATATACAGCTTCATTAGAGCCAAGTTGAATTAATGTAGGAGTTGAAGGGTATGTTTGAAAATCTCAGATAAGTTATAATGAATCCTCATTCCATGCTAACTAAAATAAAACCAGATGATCCTTAAAATATACAGTATTTATCAGAGGAGACAATGGGTTACTAGGAATTCTTAAAATTGAGTGTGCATAAGAATCACCCAGGAAGCTTATTAAATATAAGGATTTCTGGTCTCATTTTCAGAGATTCTGATTTTATTGGCCAGGATTCAGGAACCTCCATTCTGGTGATTTTGATGCTCGTTGTTCTTCTTGAATTTTCTTTGAAACAGTGGGTTAAAACACAACTTCAAGACAAACCCCTAGCCATTCTTCCCATCTGCCAACCCCCTCTTTAAAAGATGTTGTGGAAACTTCACTAGTGAAGCTATGAGAACCAGCTTTATAGACTCCTCAATAGGGAGCAGATCTGTCCTGCTCACACTTTGTCCCAAAAGGTCTAAATCAGAAACAGCCAAATTCCGGCCTAGTATAGCTCTCTCACTACTGAGTGGTTTGCCCAGATCTGAAAATTCTTTTAACATTTATTCTTTTTTAAAGAGGGGTGGAGGTTTAATTTCACAACTAGAGATTAACTTAGAATTGTCCCTTTGGAAAGACTCAGTAATACTCTGAAAGTCTTCTTTCAGAGTAGAATCAGTTATCCAATCACTAAGTAGGGAAGGAGGAAGATACGGATTCTCTTTTGCTTAGATAGGGCTTCTGACAGCAGCCACAGAGAGGGAGACAGTGCAGCGGGTGGCAGCTTGATGGGCGGGCAGAGGAGGGGCTTCTTAAGACTCCAGGTTTCCCCCAGGGTGGGCCTCTTTGCTTTCAGTGGGGCTGCCATTTGCAGAAGCTGTGTGCATGGAGACTTCCTAGGCAGCTCAGCTTCCCAACATTTCTAAGCATTTTGTTTATTTAGATTTTTAATACACTCACTTCTTGGAAGGCCCTTCCTTCCCAGGGAATTCACTAATCAAGGTAATACTCTATTTATTTCCATAAACAAATCCTTATGAAAGAACAATTCATTCATTAACTAAGAAATGTGATCATTTCCACTGTTGTACCTGACAGCTTCAAAGCACCATTGTTGTTGCTCACATCAATTAATCCAGGTAACTGGGAAATGTGAGTAAGACAGGACTAAAATATATCCCAACTGATTTTACAAGATTAAAAAAAATCCAAACCTAAGATATCTAAACTCATGCTATCTTAAGCATGTTAATAACGCTAAGAATGTTAATTCTTTGTAGGAAAGAATCACAGTACAGAGGAGGACGTCAAATCTTTTTAGAATGAAGTAATTTTATTCTAGAATTTACTGTAGCTTGTTTCAAGCAGCCTCTTCCTTTGTGCTGTGGAATATACTGGGAAGAAATACTTCCTCCAGGTATGTAGGGTGCCATGTTAGAGTCTAGCTAGAGAGTATGGAAACCAACTTTTGATCATTTTTTATTATTTAAATATTTATGTAAATAAACATTTTACATATTATTTATATAAACCTTTTAGCAATATGTAAATTAAAGTCTATGAGTCTATGTAAAGATAGATATTAAATTTCAAAGATATTTATTGGGTCTAATTTATTTCTTGTATATAGTCTTAATACTTAATTCATAGGAAAGTTCATGACTAACAAACAAAAGAGTTGGCTCTTAGATGGTCATTTAGCAGCCACTCCTTACAAATAACAAATTGTGTGAACTTCAAGTCTAAGGCACACACATTTTGAATGAGATTTTTAAAGAAAGTTACAACAGAGATACCTGAATTAAAAAGAGATGAAGTGGTAATCAAGTAAAATCTTTTGTGAGAAAATAATGTTGATCTATTCCCCATGCATTCCACCTGCCCCAACTAATTCTTTCAGTATTTTTTTTACTGAGATATAATTCAGAAATCATAAAATTCACCCTTTTAAAAAATAAAATTCAGTGGTTTTTAAGTATTTCACAAAGTTGTTCAACTCACAACTACCTAATTCTAGAACACTTTATCACCAAAAAGAAATCCTACCCCATTAGCAAATACTCTTCATTCTTCCCTCCCCCAGCGCCTGGCAATTACTAATCTGCTTTCTTTCAGTATGGATGTGCTTATTATGGTTATATCATGTAAAGATAGTCATACATGTGGTTTTTTTGTCTGACTTCTTTCACTTAGCATACTGTTTTCTACGTTCATCCATATTTTGGCATATTCATTCCTTTTCATGACTGAATAATATTCCGTTGTGTAGATACACCACATTTTGTTTATCTAGTCATCAGTTAATGAATACTTGAGTTGTTGCCACTTTGGGCTATTGTTAATATTGTTGCTATGAACATTTGTGTAAATTTTTTTGCATGAATATATGATTTTAGTTCTCTTGCATATATATACTTAGGAGTGGTGCTGGGTCATATGGTAACTCTATGTTTAATTTTTTGAGGAACTGCTAAACTGTTCTAATAAAGTGCCTTCAATTATTGTACATTCCCATCAACAATGTACAAGGGCTCCAACTTCTCCACACCCTTGCCAACACTTGTTATTATCTGTCTTTTTGATTATAGCTATTTTAATGAGTATAGAATGGTATCTCACTATGGTTTTGATTTGTAGTTTGCTTCTTTTCAATATTTTGAAGTTGATTCTATGGTGAAAAAAGAGGGAAGTTCACGATGGTTTTTATACCTCTGAACAAACTGAAAAAAGAAGTTGATTCTAGAATTATATTCATAGCTTACCTATTTATTTATACACTACTCCATGAACAAAAAGGATTCATATGGCTCATCAAAATGTATAGTACGGCATTAATATAAAACAAATATTGGCTCTGTAGAAAATACAGGTAAGGTAACTTATAATATGCAATGGGCATATTATAAAGTTTTGTACACTAGCCAGAGGTGGGTTTAAATTTTGTCTCTGAACTTCCTAGGAATCAAAGAAAAGTGACAAACTGAAAAAGCCATAGTGCTCATAAGATTAAAACCAAGTTAGAATCCTTTGCTGACTGTCGTAGAGTCATTATCTATTCTCTGCATGATCCCTTCAATATCAAGCAGATCCTGAATCTTGATGCACTCCTTCCCATTGCTGACTATTCCAGTTGAGAGAAGAGCTAAAATCAGCCTCTCACTTCCGTCTATTAGAATCATGTCTGCTCCTTGGAACCTTCTTCAGTAGGTATGTTCCTCTATTTTGCATTCAGTAACAGTGCAGCTGTTTGATGATTTTAAACACATGAAGAATGTTAACTGTTTCTTCTCCAAGCTGAACACTCACTCTCTGTATGACAGGCATTGGACTGCTCCCCATTTTCAAAACATGTAAGTCCTTACTTACTAGCCCCTGCCTGGTTCTCTAGCCCCATTTCCCCTCAGCTGCTGATATAATAAAATCCAGGCCTGCTGGACTCATGGTTCATTCTGCTTGGCAAGTTCCTGTCTACACTCCTCCATCCCCTGACCCTTTACCACTAAGGAAATTTGAACTCCACTCTTCAAGGGCCAAATTCATGTGTTATCTTCTCTTGGTAGGTTCTTAATGCCCCCAGGCAGAATTAATTTTCTTTTCTCTGTGTTCCCATAGCACTTTTAAAGCAGCCATTGTGTGGAATTTATCATAGTGATTTGTTCATGTGTCTGTCTTCCCCAGTGGACAGTGATCAGTTTCACAGGAGGGAACTGTCTTCATTTTTATATCCTCAGTGCCCAGCACAAAGCTGCTATTCCACAAAGGGTAGTTGCATCAAATTGATTTCATAAATCATTCCTGTCTTCTCACTGTCCTGTAAATGCACATGGGTTTGTTACCATCCCTCTTTAAAAATGACTTACAGAAGGAAAAATCATTTTTCAGATTTCAAACCATCAGTGTGCCAAATGTCTATCTGCTCTGGAAATCAATGCTTCTATTAACATCATATCAGACTGCATGGGTTTTGCTCATAGACACATTCATTAGAGCATCCCCCCAAAACTTTGATGAATACTGTGATTTATTTTTTTTTCCAGGGAAACCACTGCCAGACCAGGTTTTCCTCTGTTTCCACTTTCTCATTTAAATGTAAGCCTTTATATGTATTCCTAATAAATGTAATCTTGTTTCCCACTGGAAAAGATAACTTCATATTTCCAGACTAAAACGATAAATTTCATTTTTAATTTTGTCATCTGTCATATCCACTCTATCTTCCCGTCTGAAGTCATCTGCATATGGGAAGATAATGTGAATTATGTGCATTTGCCTTTTTGCTGTAATTATGTGTTTAGTGCTGAAGAAAAATTATCCAGTACATCTAATTATTTATTGGGAAGCTTTTGTTTTTTTCTAATTCAAGATTCTAAGCTATCATATTCCTCCTCCCAACCACCAGCAAATCTTCCAAAGATGTATGAAGATAGCTTTGGAAAAAATGTCATCGTTTAATGTATATGGTCTTCTGCCTGATATCCTTCTGACCCCCCACAGAGCCCCTTCTGTGCCCCTGCTATGCACTCATGTAGCATCCTGTACCTTCATTATCACAGAGCTTGCCACAGTTTATGTAATATCTTGTATAATTGTCTCTCTCCCTCACTAGTCTGCAATCTCTATTTTACTCAATATCTCAACAGCTTATTACATTGCTTGGCTAACATTTTATTTGAATCAAATCTACTTTAGACCAATAATACAGTATCTATAATTTCTATATTCTTTTGTGTGGTTTCAATACTGGCTTAGTGACTAAAAGAGGGGGTCCTGACAAAGTATCAAGAGACATTATTTCAGGGAAAGTTAAGGCAGTCAGCAGATAAATTACTTGTCTGATAGGACCATTTCGAATTTTTCATAAACTGAATGTCTCAGTGTGTTTGTGTTGCTGTAACAGGTAGACCTGAGGCTGGGTAGTTTATTTTAAAAAGTGATTCCTTTAGCTCATGGTTCTGCAGGCTGGGAAGTTCAAGAACCATGGCACTGGCATCTGCTTGTCTTCTGGGGAGGGCTTTTCATGCCGTGTCATAATGTGGCAGAAAGTCAAAGGGGAAGTGGACACATGCAAAGAGGCAAAACCCAAGGGCGTCCTGGCTTTATAATAACACACTCTTGGGGGAACCCATCCATTCCTTATGAGAAGTAATCCAGTCTTGCAAGATCTAGAACTCACACTGAGAACGGCACCCAGCTGTTCTTGAGGGATCTTTCCCCATGACCCAAACACCTCCCACAGACTCCACCTCCTAACACTCCCACATTAGGGGCCAAATTTCAACACGACTTTTTTTTCAGGGATAAACCATATCCAAACCATAGCACTAATCAAATAATGACTTACATTCAGCAAAATTTAAAATCTCCCAAAATATAGACTGTAATAATTTATCAACAAATAAAATTTTAATTTAATAATTCCAAAGTTTATTATTATTTGTTGCTCCAAAACTTCTACATAACTCTAGGCTGCAATGCTGAATCAGTTGGGGCATCTTAGGTACTATCCAAGAGGTTTAATTCCTGAAGCACTAAAAGGATCTTATTAGAAGCCATTGCCACCCTGAAGGAGGTCCCATAGCAGGAAGTCTAAGGAAAGTGTTATGGTGAGAATTCAGTATAATTTGTTTTAAAAAATTCCACTCTGCAAGACATCCCCATGATATAAATATTCCTAATTAGCACAGAATTTCAGTTCCTTCATACAAAATGCTGCAGTGCAATTTAGGGCTGCTTAAATTACCTTAACTTGTCCCATTTGGCAAACTAAGCCAGGGTCTTAGAATAATGTGAAGCTGTAGTGTGCAGGAATGAGGGCAGCTTTGAGAGCCCCCTCCCTCCAGATCTGAGAGCTTTTGTGTTGACCTTTCACTGTATCGTCAGAATGCAACAGCCAGCTACTGGCTAACTGGCAAGAGAAACTTCTGGAACACCAAGGCAGAAAAATGTAAGAAGTGAAAATGATCAAAACCAAAGTTTTTCCAATATGGTTTGCTGCTTAACATACATTCATCTAAACGGCCCCAATGAAAAGTAGGTTTTCTGTTAGCAAACGCTGAAAAGACAAAAATACTATTCCTGTCTGCTTTCTTTCCTGTTGGTTAGCTATTGGATGCCATGAAAAATAAAATATGTCTCTATTTCCTGAAACCACCCAATATTTTTAATATCTTGACATTTATATTTATGTTCTGTCAAAAAGTTTATAATAAGAAGGATTTATCGCAAGTCCTGAGCTTTGTGCTTTGAATCAGAGCAGCGGTTACTAAAGACTCGTATGTACACAGCACTGAGTCTGAACTATGAGACGGTCCTGTTCTCTAGAAATCGACCATTGAAAAGACACATCACTAGACAAGAAAGATTTTTTTTCCCTTTTCTTCCACCACCACAAGAAAATAATAAAATAAAACATAAGAATTAAGAAAACAAACACACGTTACACTAATAAAACACCACAGGGACTGGAAAACTTTCAAGAGAATGTGGAAGAGGTAGGGAAAAATGTGGCAAAAAGAGAAAGGGAATCACGAATGTAAATAGATTAAAAAATGATTGCACGTGGCAAGTGAGAGCACACTGTGATTCAAACATGCCTGAGTATCTAGACTGCTGCCAGAGTTCTGTTTTCATGAAGACCAAGGCGTCTCCTGGGAAACAACTCACCTTAGGCTGGAGTCAGATCCCCCCAACTTGGGGGAAGAACAGTGCTTGAGTTTTGGGAGAGGAGGGACATGAATAGCAGCATTCTGGATTGATCCCCACGCAATCGTGCCGACAGCCAACAAAGAAGGCAGCCTAAGAATGAGCACTAAAAGTGCTGTTTTCATAAAAATCTGTAAAAGATACTACTAGCATGCTGCACCACTGCATTGACAAAGCATACCCTGAAAAAGTGCCCCACTTCATTGGAGAATTCATTATGCCTTTGTGGAGCTGACAGGGTGGGCTCGTTGGCAGCTTCAGCAATGTGGGTGGATTTGGTTCACTAGAGCTATCATGTTACTGCATCCTCAGTGCAGGTGGGGCTGACTGGCTTTGACAGTAAATGGAGGTGGCCCAGTGCCAACAGGGGCAGCAGAGGGTTTGTAAGAACGGCCTCACAGAAGCTCCACGGGTGCTGCAAGCTTCAGAAGCAGATCTCAGGAAGGGAAAGATGGCGGGCATCATATAACAATTGTGAGGACCATGTTCTCCAGCACATGTGAGACATCTTTCAGAGCTCTTGAAATTAGTGGATGAGGGTGAATTTTGAAAATAGACTGAATGAATTAACCATAGTGAAGCCTGGGGTGTGGGTTATGAATGGGGTACCATGTAATTTATTGTCCAGTCAAGGATGCCTTTGCAAATGAAGGGTTTCCTGCTAATAATTATGCCAAGACAACAGATATAAACTATGACTGTCCTGGACAAACTAGAATGTATAGTCACACTACAAGGGACTGTCACCTTCAGCTCTGTTAATTTGGAATATTTGCAATTTTATCCTAAGCATTTATTATTTCTTAATTGGAAAAATATATAAGATTATGGAATGAATAAAGAGGAATGGAGTGACAGGGCAAAGATAGCAGAATGATGTTTACGCTGTCATGGTGACACTAGTCTCTTCCTCCTTCTTGATCCCACATTACAGTCTAGAAAACTGTGTCTGCAAGTTATTCAACACCCATTGACCATTCCCAAGCAGCCTACCTTGCTTAGCATGGTCATGCTCTCCCAGCAGTTCTGGTGTGCCCCGCTTTAGTTATTTGATTTTGCTGTCTGCCTTTTCTCTTGGAGATAGCAGTTTTCCTAGGTCCAAAGGGACATTTTTATGTAAAAGCCTGGGGAGTAAAGTTTAGAAACACAATGTGTCCTCGTCACAGCTGGCTGTCAGTCCTGTCAAAGTGCTAATAGTAGGATATTTCTTTATAAATAGAGTACCTATGAGATCAAGATCTTGATTTACTTTGTTCCTAATTCACAAAGAGAACTTGACTTCCGTTTTTAGACTAAGTTGAGGTTTTGTCTTTAGTAAATGTTAACATGTAGCTGGAAATTTCCATTGCAAAGTGCACTTGTTTTGTGTTAAACTCTTTCCAAGTGACTTTATAACATTTTAAAAGTTTCAGTGTGGGCACTCTTCCTCTGTCCACAGGTCTGGGACAGATAGAATTATGAACTTTTCTGGAGTTGTCCCAGCCCACTTCTTTGAGCAACTGCCTTTATGAGAGAAGAGATTTGGCAACTCAGCTCCCAGTGCCCACAGGAGTGCAAACAAAGCTGGAGTTGAAGTCATCTATGAGAGCAGATGGGCTGCCAGTCCAATGACTATGACTTTGATAATTCTGCAAAAGTTGAGAGGTGGCTTTCAGCTACAGAAGGAAAGGCCCAGCAGGAGAAGTAGCTGACTACCTGGTCTGATTTAAGATCTCTTCACCGAAATTCTCTTTATTAACCTTCACAGTCATCTAAACTCTATGAAGTTTTTACGTTTTGTTTATAGGAATATCCTCAGGGCCTAGAATAGTGCCTGGCATATAGTAGGAACTCAAAAATATTTGTTGAATGAAAGAATATTTTAATAGTACCTGCACGAGGATTGACATTCACCCGGTTTCCATTCTAATATATGATTTCAATGTCACAGGATTGTTTGAGGATTGCGTAGATTAAAACATGGAAAGCACTTAATTAAGCTCTTAATTAATTGAACCTTGAATTTGATACAGAGCAAATGCTCAATGAATGTTAGCTGCCATCAATTTCAAGGCAGCGAGGTTGACATCCAGGAAGAGGGGGAACAATGCAGGAGCCCAGTAGGGGGCACCCCTGAGTCCGAGAAGCAGTAACAGTGGTTCTTTAGGCTGAGTCCCACTTGACTGTGGTGGGAAGGACAGTTGCCAAGGAGGCTGTAGTTCTCGCTGAAATGGCCCAGGCTTGAAGCTGACTGCCAGGATATAGGGTTGGAGCGGGAGGCAGGGTGAAATCTGAGGAAAATAGCCACAGTAGGGATGGGGACTAATGTAAAATGGCCCCTCTAGGAGCTTATTTACAATTGAACCATTAGTTTGCTATTTTTTTTTCTGACAATACATTGTATATACAGGTATCTAATGTCTGTTAAAATGCAAATACACCCAGCAGGAAGTCATACATTAACCTAGCGTCACTAAATGGCATTTATACAGTCTGCACGTGGTTACTGTTCTCTTAGTGAGGAGATGGCAACGTTCTGAGAGAATGGGCCATGGCAGGTAAGTGTTGATGATGGGGCAGAGAGAGCATCAAGGCATGGGACTGTGTCCAGGAAGGGCTAGCCCAGTCCTGCCCACGGAGCTCTGCGGAGAGCGGCTGGCGGCTGAGGGTGACTGCGGGGGAGCTGGGTGTGACCAGAGCAGTGGGAAGGCCCTGCCACAACGTCTGTTGTCTACCTGGAAATAAACTGTGTTACAAGGATCGGAAGCTCAACCTTATTCTCAGAGGGCTTTTCAACTTAATTGACCTGTTCCTTTTCCTAACTAGAAACTTTATCAATTTAGGATACAGTACGTGGTACTCTTTATTAGGTTCACATATATGTAACAATCAGGTCAGTTGTAGAAGGTTAAGTTGGGTTGGTATTGATACCATTTATGCATCTGGTAATAATTCTTATACCTCATATTTGTATAATGTATTATATAATATATATTACATACAGATCTATATGTAACATGCATATAATTATATACAGATTATCTATATTGTATATAGATAATTATCCATATGTAATCTACTTGGCCACTATATATATATAATTTATAATCTATATAGATTATATGTCAAATCTATTTGGTCACAATAACTCTGTGAGGTATATAGGATATGTAGCATGAACTCCATTTAACATATGAGGTGCAGAGCATTAAGATTCTAGGGTTGTAGTAGAAACCCCTGGACATAGGGAGATGGCCTTTTTGTTGGTGTTCCACTAATTGTCAGAATGGGGATTCAAACTCTGGTTTTCTGCTTCAGATTCAAAGGACTTTTTTTTTTTTTTTTTTTGAGACAGAGTCTCACTCTCTTGCCTGGAGCGAGTGCCGTGGCGTCAGCCTAGCTCACAGCAATCTCAAACTCCTGGACTCAAGCAATCCTACTGTCTCAGCCTCCCAAGTAGCTGGGACTAC